>VYZW01002539.1:0-57075 GCA_013401315.1 Balaeniceps rex | reverse complement strand
CCGGGGCCGGGGCCGGGGCCGGGGCCGGGGCCGGGGCCGGGGCCGGGGCCGGGGCCGGGGCCGGGGCCGGTTTTCCGGGAGCCCAGCCCGCCCCGGGGACAAACCCGAGCGTTTCCTCCGCAAAACAACGTGGGCGGCAGCGGAGGGGGAGTTGCTGCGGAGGGGTCAAAATACTGGTTTTGAGGCGTGTTGTTCTCCTTCATTTTTATTGCTGGAGGCATGGAGTGTCACCAGTACTGTAGGCGATTTTCTGCAGGAAACAAACTGGTGGTTTGGCTCCCAGAGCTCATTCTTCCCAGATTTTGACCCGAATTCATGAGCGGTTTCTGTTCCCCTTAAGTGACGTTCAGAGGTGAAAAAGTGCTCTCCCCTCGCCCACAGCAGCCAGTGCAGGCCCGTGGTACCCCTCGGGCCGCTCACCTGCAAGCTGCTCTCCCTGGAGCAAGGGTTGGCACTTTTCCCTAAAGAACACGGAATATCCCCAGCCAGAGAGAGAGGGGAGCTGCAATGGTTCCCGGTTTGCCTCCAGCCTGTCAAACTGCGCTTGTGCTCTGCCAGCTAAAGGTGGGTTCAGCGGAGCTGTCAGGGCACTGCTGACTCCAGCCATGCGTCCCCCCACAGTCCCCTCGCCCTCCGTGATCTCAGCTAGCCCCTGCTCTGTGGGCTGGAAGGGCTGAAGCCTCGTCGGACAAACCTCACAATTCGTTTCCAGGTGGTTCGGATCCCTGAGCAGGCTCTCCAGAAAGTCAGGCAACAAGAAGATGGTCAGGCACGGCCAGGAGTGGGGCCACAGCTGCCCCACCCTAAGTGGATCTAAACTGCTGCAGCATCACAATGTAAGGAAGGGGGGAATAAATCAGAAAGCATCTGCACTTCAATTTCAACTAAATTCTTTTAGTCTATCCCTGAGGTCTTCTGCAAGACTCGGTAACTGAACTTTCAGATTTCTGCTACTGCCAAATGGGTTACATTTTGAGAAGGAAAGTGAGCCTTTCAACTTAGCCACCTCCTTTGGCGTGCAGAGACTGAAAAAGAGACAAAAAGAAATTTTTTTTTTCAAAAAATAATGAGTAGAGTGATGAATTAATATTTTAAGGCTAATTGGAAACCAGTTCTAACCAGTCTGTTCAAGGCGACCCTGTGGATAAAGGTGTTTGAATATAACCAATGAGGAAAAGTATGTTAATATTGCTCTACTTTGAAAGGGAAATACAACAAATGGAATAAATACAAAGCCCAGCCAAAGCCTAGCTGAGGATGCCACCCTCCCCCAGTTGGCAGGAGGAGAGAATGGCTTTCAAAAGGGGGAAAAAAATAAGAAAAAAATCTGCTGCTGCTGCTCCAGCTTAACCGGCTGCCGAAGACGGTGGTCCCCAAGTGACCAGGAGCAGCAACAGCAACATCTCTACCCATTCCTTCCCTCTGTTTGTGCGATTTTGGTCTTGGTGAATGGCAGTTCTGTGAAGGAAAATAAGTGAGATTGTGAAAATTTTCCTGGCACGTTGTTTTTTAATCTTTGTTAAATGAGACCAGGTAGAACTGAAAATGACGTTGTTAAATATGCAAAAAGCCTCCACAGGATGTTCTATCAATAAGACTTTAGTACAGAGCTGATATCATAAAACACAGGATCTCCTGAGGCCTTCTATTAGGCATCTACCGACAGTGAAGCAGGATTAAATATATTTCAGGCCAAATCCAACATGTTTTTTTACCTTGCTTTTAAAAACCTCAAGTGAAGTGCCTGTTCTCTTCAGGCAACTTGTTGTGCCCATTAACTCTTTTTGCACAAGCCCCTCTTTCTGCAAATTAACCCGATTCAATTTTGCCTTCCTCTTGTGATTGTGGAGGACCACTGATGTTATCCTATTCATGACAATCTTTTACATATACGTCTAAAGCTGTCGTGAGGTATATTTTCCCTTCAGGCTTCTCTTTTTGATTCTAACTGTCACGTTTTCCCAAACTTCTTTCATTCTTATTGCTCTCCTCTGGACACTTGAATGTAATGTCCACAACAGGGCACTGTGGGCCAGCTGAGCCTCAACAGTCATGAAGAAAGTAGAATAATTAATGGTGACTTACATATAGCGTATTTGCTAATAAATCCCTCAATGAGATTTGTCTTTGTCACAACGGCAACTTCACGTTGACTGTGCAGGGGGTCAGTGCCGACAGCACCCTTTCTTCACCAGCTATTCCCCATATTAATTTCATGCCTTCCTAAGTGCCTGCACTTGTCCTCATTTTGTTCATTTTGGATACTCTCCACAAATCGAGAGTGTTTTTTTAGTAGCAGTAGTTTATCAATGTACATTCTGAAGTGGCTTATTGATATTAGAACATGGATCATTAATTTTGCATTTTTCTTGAAAAAATAATTTCTAAATCAGTTTAATGAGGCTTGATCAATATTATCCTACTTTGAAAGGTGCAGCCTAGAAAACTGATGAGAAAGCAAGACGAAGTTAAATACCATTAACTCTTTAATATTTGCAGGGTTTTTTGTCTTATTTGTATTATTACTTTTTACTAAGAACATACCACAAAGACTCAAGATATCTTACCATTAAAACAAGGCATATGAATAGGGCCATTCATATTTTACAAAATGATAAAATGATACTCAGAAATGTTGAGTACACTTAAAGCCGATCTGTCAAATCTTTTAACAGAGCATGAGAGCCTCATTCTGGTCTCCACTCTGCACTCCCCTGCTGCACCACCTGCACCTCAGGGGCTTGCCGTGAGGCCACCAGCCATGTCCCCTGCCTGGAGTCCAGGAGTTTCATACGAGCTAGCCTGCAGAAAGCGCCCATAGCCATCAGTTTTCCACCAGCAGCCATCCCCCCGCCCAGTGGTGCCCTCATGTGTCTCCACACGTGAACTTCAAACATTGGGATTCCAGGAATTTGTTCAACCTTTACGTGACACTAGAAATGTGGCGTACGTGATCTGTACACTGTGCAGCCCCTTTCTCTGGAGCCTCAAATCAGTTTGGGAATTTCATACACGGGAAGATGTATGGAGTGAAATAACTTGAGCCCATACCGGGAATAAGCCGTGCTTTTAATTGAGTAATAGTAGGTACCAAGAAAATCCAACAACCTGTTTTAGATCATGGCAAACTCCTAGGTTCAGACATGAATTCTCTTTGCCCCTTAATTTTCAAGGCTTCCAGTAAAAAGAAACTTTACAAAAGACCCCTTTTAGTATCTATATATTCACATGCTGCAGCAAGGGAAAGTTGGCACGCTTTCACTGACGTTATGCCTGTCTACACAAGTTGAGATTAATTTGTTGTTTCAAAGGCAGTCAAGTCAGTTCAACCCTATCTCATTTTTTTAAAGAACAGAAAAATTCAGCTGAGTATGAAGTTTTCTTATACGTGGGCACTTATATGTACATACAGAGGCCATTAGGATTCATAGCCAGTGCTATAACTCATTCTTTTTGTTCCTTTTTTTTTCTTTTATAGTAAGGAGAGAATATGAAACTTAACCTATGAACTCATGCAAGTTAATTGAACAAATATTTTTTTATTTAATGCTGGAGCATCAGGTTTCCAGAAACAATTCACCAAAGTTTGTGCAATGCCATCATCCGAGGAAATTAAGTCTGCAAGCTGCTGCTTCTGCACAAGTTTTGCAACGCCTTTTTTCATGTGTGCAACATTAAATTTGTTCATATGATGATTGGGGGCATCTGCCCCATCTGTTCAGGATGCTTTTTGGAAATAATGCTTCAAATACCTTCACGATACATTTATTAGGAAGTGTCACAGACCTTCATTATTTCAGCACTTCAGGCCATAGTGGATCAATAGATTACAGACACCATGTGCCATGTGCTATTAAATTTTCTCAAGACACAGCCACAGAGAGCCAGCCCAATGACTTTGTTACTCATCTTCAGCAGTCACAGCAGAAGCCATCTTATCCCACAGCAGACTGAGCTTTGCATGCTGTACTCAAAGAAAAGAAGAAACTAAGCTTGACCAAGGGCCTGGTAGGGGCTGGCTTCTTCTTTATTCTGCAGTGGTGCCACATCTCCAGATGATCCTAAGAGAAAACCCGTGCCCTGTGCTCCAAAGGAAGATAGGATCCCCTGACTTGGAAGCAAATTCTTTCCCATTTATAAATTTGTTGAACACTTTGGCGCTTTGTTCACCATGTGAAAAAGCTGTAGCAGATGAGCATCTGAGAAGGAAGGTTCTCCATATGATTTCAGAAAAAAAGTGCTTTCCCACCTATGTTCCAGCTCTAGGAAAGACTCATTTTCAGTGTGTCAGAGGGAGATAACCCTCTACCCACAATATACAATTGGGCTATCGTGCACGAGAGAGGAGCCTTTCCTTACTGTGACAGCCAACCAGCTGAAGTCCAGACACACAAGATTTTAATACATTCATTGTCTTAATGAAGAGCCGCAAATGTAATGAATATGCCCAGGGCAATACAGGGCTCATATCCTCCAGCAGGCCTGCAGAGGGACATCTCTATACTACTACATATGACTCTTCTCTGACCCTATGGCCAAGTGACGCTGTGCATTGCATGCAGATGGCTAAACTTTCTTCTGCGCCCAATAAAGCTGGCCACATTTGTGCTGCCTGGTGTGCATGGTTATTCCCTGAGCTTAGGGGGATGGTGGTGTCTGTTTGCATGGTCACTATTGTCTGAAAGCGTTAGCTGTCATGTAACTATACCATGTGTTAGGTAGTCATTAAACAGTGTGGACCAATGCAGGTTGCCAATGCTGAGCCCATACCATTGCCCTGTGCAGTTTGCTTGTGTGCACCTAACCTCCTAGGCTTCCCAACCAAAAGAAACATGCAGCACTATGACCATCCATCCTGAAACGAGGCTAAACTATATGCATGGAGAAGAATTCTGACTAGGTTTTCACCCACTTAGTAAGCATGGGTCCTCCACCTTCCCCAGTAACCTATTCCGACAGTTATCTTTGCAGCTAGCATGCCATCTCTCATTCCAAGTTTGTTTTTAGCCAACTTCAAATTTCCAGCCACCGAATAGTGTTGTACCTTTGACATCCAGGTTCAAAAGTCAGCCCTGACTGAGATCTCTCCTTTGCTCGTTGCTATACCTAGCAGTCAGTTTAATTCTCTTCAGTCTTTGATAAACCACACGCATTGCATTTCTCAAGCCTCAAAACTCCTTTCTGACCTCAAGTCTCCTACTCTGTAGATACAGCTAGTCTTGTCAGATCCCTCGTGAAATACATTGTGTTTGGCCCTTTTGATTTGCCTTTTTGTTGAATTGTGACTCTCAATCAGACGATTCAGCCCCACTGGCAAAAGCAGTACTGCTCTTCAATAATTACTATCATCTACAAACTTACCAGAATATTCTATATTGTCTAGATCATTGATAAAAGTATTAGGCAAAAAAAAACCGATCTCAGGGAAAAAAAACCTTATCACAATAATTTTCTTTGTTTATGTCTTTTCATTAACAGTGACATCTGGAGATCAACCAGTGAGTCAGTTTTTAATCCATGTAATGTTAATTTTGTATAATGGATGTTCTTTTAAATCAGTGTTATTGTGCTATTGACTAAAAAGCTTTGAAGGAATCAATGGCTGTTATGTGAACACAGTCGTCTTCAGCACTCAGAATTACATACTTTTTCAAAGCAAATGAAGAAGCACAGACACCTCCCCCGGCAAAAGAACTGTAGTAAGATCTACGTTCTGGGATGCTGTGTTGACTGATCTTAATTATATTTTAACCTCTAATTTTTGTTAATAAGATCCCAAATTAGCAATCTCTTTGCTATGGTTATGAATGACATCATTAATTATTCAATGGGTCCTTTCAAGCTTTTCAGAAAACCGAGGCAACTTTGACAATACCCTTCTGGAATTACCCATGACCTAAGGAAATGCATTATTAGCAGCTGAAGACAGGTACTCGCCAAACTCCGTTAAGGCTGAAGTTTAATTTGAACAGATCCTGGCCTGCTTGTGCTCTTGCAGGTGATATTTATTCTTTTTGCCACTTTCTCACATGGATACATAATTCCTTTGTTCCAAAAACCAAACACAAATCTCTTGTACTGTTTACCCACCATACATCATATATACTTGATGTAGGATTCTTCCTTTCTTTTCCTTCTAATACTTAGCAAAAGTGCCTTTTTACTGCATTTAATCCAGTTGCCCACTAGTAGTCCAGCAAGTAACTTTTTTTTTATCTTGTTACATTTAATCCCTGTCATTCATTTTTTTCCCCACATGAGTCTGTACAAATTGATTTTATATTTTCTCGTTTCCTCATTTCATTTTTTAACCAGGGTGGCTTTCTGCCCAGTAAAAGCTTTACATGCTAATGAAATCATGGCTATAGACACATCCAACTGGCTATCTTTGAACAACTGGCAGTTTCTCTTAACACTTCCAACTTCAAAGCCATGTTCTCTGTCCATTATGCTGACAATTAGTCTAAGCTTTGGGTAATTAGCTCTTTTAGATTTTCATAGTTGAATATTGTTGCTAGCATTACATGTTTACGCAAATGGAGTGTAATCAGATTCTAATCAGAAATACATAAACAACAGAGTAATTTTTAGAGTGACAATTAACTATTCTTTGTCAAGAGAAGGTCTGATAATGAGTCATTCCCTTTGGGAGCAGGGCATACTGCATTAAGAAGCTGTGAAAAGAAAACAAGAAGCTTTGAAAAGAAAACAACCCTTATCCTTGAAGCTTGTAACTTATTTTTCCATACAAGCTATCCACCAAATGTTCCCTAGGTTGAATTAACCAATGGTATGTATTTTCCATCTTGATGTTTTATATGTAGTTCACAAGCTTTAGCATAAAACAATTTGTCGTAAGGGAAGATCCAACCTGCATTAAAACAGGACCTACATCAAAGCCATATCCCCCTAAACTCATAGCAGCAAGAGGTCAGATGTTGCACCAGTTATTCCTACTGACATGACACTGTCTATATCAGGGCAGATTTAATGCTGCAGATGCTCATCTGCTAGGGAAGTTGTATTTTAAAAATAATATTCTTTTTGTTTTTATACAAAACTCCATCGTGTACCTGTTTCTACACATGCTTTTTAAAATATCACTTTTGTACCTAAATGTAACCAAACTGTGTAACTCTCTAAAAAGATAGCACACATTTTTAACTATTGTTAGTTCCCTACCAAAGAAGTTTTCTCAGACTCATTGGTAAGGTTGCTAAGGTTCATACTTTACAGTTTCACCTACATCTATTTAATAATTTACAGGGTGGGAATTGCATCATTGAATTCTGTTTCAACAAAGCACTTAACTTTAAGCATTTGTTTAAGTTCATCGCTATTTGTCAGGCCACTTAAGTATGTCTTGAAGTTCCAGTGGAGCCTTGGTATGTTTAAATGGTTTGCTGAATAGAGATGAATTTAAGTACACACATTTGGTTTTGGGTTTTTGTTTTTTTTTTTTTCTGAAATAGAGACTTATTCTGCAATTTAATATACACTTTCAGTGTTTCTTCTGCTAAATGTCAAAGAATGATAGCTGTTTAAGAACTTTGATTTTAAAATTACCTAGGAAAAATATGCAAATTTTTTTTTTATAATTTATCCTTTGAAATACAGAACAAAGCATTGAAATATCCAGTGGCTTATAAACTATAGTAAATATTTAAAATGTGCAAATGACTCTTATAGGGATATGCTCAATGAATACTTAACAGATCCCTAAAGCTACTGGCGCAACTTCATAGAAGTTATGTCAGAGTTTTATACCTATGCAGCACTGCTGCAAATGGATAATGTTTAAATAATTCATTTCCTTCTACATGCAATGCATTGACAAGCATAGGTGCCCTCCTAGCTACCTGAGCCTCAGTTATGGTGTGAAAAAACAGTTGAGAGTTTCTGGAAGCGCAAAGGTGCAAAAGTAACATAATGAAAGAAGTCATGTAAATTCTGATGTGAAAAATGAGCATTGAAAACAAGAGGCAGCTAATCCATTTAAATTTTTAAAAATCCATTTAAATTAAAAAAGAAATTAAATGTACAGTATAATTGTCCCAACTGCAACGAAGCAGGTTCACAGCCAGGCGATACTGAGTGCCCCAGTTCCGACTGTGCCATCTGAGTTGGGCATTGCCACACACTGCATGCAATCAGAGAGCAAAGGCTCGGAGAGGCCAGCCAGGAGCTGCAGATGAGACGATCAAGTTGGGCGACCCTGGCAGAATGTGGAACTGGAACTGAGCAACTGATTAGAGCA
The DNA here is from genome assembly GCA_013401315.1 of Balaeniceps rex. Lineage (NCBI taxonomy): Eukaryota > Metazoa > Chordata > Aves > Pelecaniformes > Balaenicipitidae > Balaeniceps > Balaeniceps rex. The sequence continues at coordinate 48,818 of VYZW01002539.1, read as the reverse complement.
AAACCAGAAGGGTTTTTATTTCCAAATCAATAGAGAGAGCAATACAAAGTGAAGTTGCAGATGGGAAAATGATACATGCTTTCACATCTACATAATTCATCACTAATGTATGATTCATATAAACGCTTTCTTGTGGATAAATCCAACACTACACTGTGAAGAAGCAATGCATCTGTAGGTTAACTAATAGGGTGTCTGGCACCGAACAGGGAAATCTTGTACTTGATTTTACATCTTGTACTGATGTTACATATAGAATAAAACTCTGATTTGGCAGCATCCTATTTCTAATTGTGATTTGGCTAGTCTGGACCAAATTTACAGCATGTAGGATACAAATGGTGTCTTAAGTATGTTGAACGTATGCTTTTACACTTAAATGGCTGCCTACACCGTGTTTTACAAACCTGAAGAGGCACATATGTTGGGTATAATCCCCATTATTTTATCTTTGGCTTTTCTCTCCCACAAATTATTGAGTGCCCCCCCTCCATTTTTTTTTAAACCAGCATAACTCAAAAGAACTTAACAGTGGAAGTCCTCTGCCTATCCAGGTTAGAGTCTTCTTTATTTTGAAAATTTAAATAAGAGCTTTATTTGGGAAAGAAACTTTAAAAAATGAAGCTGTGAAACCTGTTTCACCTGGAAGCATTATGGAAACATGGTACTTCACCAGTGAAAGTTCAGTTGTGGTTGGTGACGCTAGAAGAAGTTATGTTAGGTAGTATATAAATATACAATATAAATTCATTTGACTTAATCTTATGGATAAAACACTCATCTTTAAAAGTATGGTTATTTTATAGCAACACATCTTAAGGGAGCTCGGTAGGGTTGAAATTATATGAGAATATTTCTGTTCCTTTTTGATGGATTTTAAACTGGATTGTGAAAACCAGCTGCAGCTAAAAATTGCAACCATATGAATTCCTAGGTAATAACAAAGGTCAGCAGGATTTAGCCCTTCTTATTCTGTTATTTTACCTACCATTATCTACCTTTAAACGTACCATTGCTGGAGCACTTGAGTTCTCCGCAAAGCAAATTCAATTCAGTGTAACTATAAGACAAAGTAAGAGTGGCACCATAGAAAAAATGAGTCAGGCAAAATGGATATGAAATCACTGGATAATAAAAAAAGTGCACTGTGTATAAATTGAGGGGGTTGTTGCAGAATTATTTCTGTTACCAGTCTTTCTAATAAATTTGGAGAACCAGAGGATTACACAGAATAATTAACTCAGTGGAAATCTCAGTTTTGGGCTTCAATTTCTCATTGCCAAAAACAAGAGCTGGGAGACTGATACAGTCTTTTCTACCCCCAAGTAAAACTACCAGTCTTTTTAAATACTCAATAGCACGTTTTTGCTGCATGATCAATACCTCACGGCACTTTGCCATTTCAAAGTGCAACATAAGTGCTACGAATTCAATATAATGTTAGACTAAAGTTTAATAGGCTAAGGATTACATTCATGTAAGAGAATGCCATCAAGTCAGAAATTACATTAAAGTAAGTCCTCTTATCTGTGTTATTGATTAGAACTAGCTACGTTTTCTTCTAAGACTCAGTGCTATGCCCACCTATATGGGTCCTGTCTATTTTAACGCAAGACTAACACCAATCCTAAATTGCTTTCTTTCTTTTACTCTTTCCCTGCCTGAGCCATCATAGGGTTTGTACACTTCATACCAATACCACAGTATAAACAAAGTCCCCGTGCCTTTAAAGAGGCAAAGGCTCATGCCTTAATAATCTGCACTGAACTTAATTCTTTGTATTGAATATATATTAACAGATTGTCCGTCACAACATCCTTTTTTTTCCCTGTCTTTTAATTATGGATGTATCTCTCTACGCTAGAGGATTTTCCTATTTGCTCCCACTGTGCCTGCAATAAATACAGTAAAGATTAGTGGCAAATATTACCATTTTGAAAATACATCTTATGTATAGGTTTCCTGAGGTGGTGCCTCATACGTCAGGGAGAAAAGGCAGCAACTGCACATTTCCCCTTAGGACAAGACATAAAGGCTGCCTGGATCATGGCCAAACAGCCTTGGCGGACCCACCACAGGTATATATTCTCGATGCATCAGGCTGCCTGGTCTCAAGAGCAGTCTAAGCAAAAGGAAGACTTTATTTCTAGGCCCTGCAACGAAGCTAACAAGTAATATATTAATCCAGAGCCAGAGAGCATGGAGAAAATTATGTTTTTGAGAAAACGTGGCTTCTCTAGGGGGAAGATGAATGTGTGTAACAGAGGCTCTGGAGAGAAAACAGACTTACCCAGATCCCAAAACACGGTAGGCTGTCTTAAGGATGGAAGCTGGCGCTGTTCTTTTCCTGTATCTGAAGAGGGCCACCCCAGTAATTAGATGAGATGAAAATGTGTGTAGCTTGTTTGCTAAAGAAAATAATTTCTAAGCAGCAGTTTACTCAGTTTGCTAATAATTTTCAACTTGCTTTCAGAAGGCTCTTTTCTCATCCCTATCGTGACTACCATGACAATGGGAGGTTGTCCCAGGAGTTACAGAACCATCTGATTCCAGTCAAAGGGGAGGAATGCTATGAAATTCCACACCTACCCATGAAAGGGACTAAGGCCTAATATTTAAAAGCACGCACTCATTTGCTCTTCCAAATCACACACCACTGCTTTACTGTATTTTATAAAACTATTGTGCACCATATGGAATTAAAATAGCATCTGGGAATTGGCTCAGAATTCCAAGTTTCCGTATAATCCTCAGACATATCTTTCCTGTTCATACATATACCTTGGATATCTTCCGAATTATTTATAATGTCTACTTTCTAGATAACAAAAAAGGCTATCTATGTGGTTCTTCAGCAATTTCTTGGCCTGCTGTATCTTTTATTCCAACACACAGGATTAGAACTTTATGCCCCTTTTTACTTATAGACATATATACTTATAATCTGTAGCAGATCAGTACTGTTTCATCTTTGTATTTAAATCCCCATCCACAAGATTTTCTCTTACAATCTCATTAACAGTATTGAAAGCAGCACCCATATATCTGTGTGTTTCCACTCTTGCAGATAACGCTGAAGACCCTTACATGAGTTTTGCAGCTGTCTACCAGCACTGTAATGCTTCCAGCAGATCCTTCAACACTCGGCGCACACACACACATAGAGACAGTCTTATTAATATTCTCAATCCTTTGTAATGATGTTTTTTGGACAGAAACGTGGATGTCTACAACTTTTTCAGTTTCCCGAAGAGACACGTAAACGAAGCCTGATGTACAAGTTCTTGTTTCTTATCAGATAGACCCAGAAAGAAAGAGAGAAAGGGACAGATTTGGAGACATCATTTTATTATGCTGGAATTCCTTACAAGAGGAACTGTGATACCACAATCATCTTCAAATTGTTTTCTGGCGCATGTGAAATGGCAATGAGCAGTGACTGATATTACACTTGCATTATTTACAACTCTTTAAAAGGCAGATTTAAATTATTCTTTTAGTTACTATGGTAATCTAGGAGACCTTTGCAGCCTCCAGCTTTTCTGAGTAACGAACGAACTGTTGCTTCAAAGCACTTTCAATATTGCTACAGAAGATTATTTATGATGCTTTTTTTTTTTTTTTAATCTTTCCCTTTTATATTCGTTTGGCTGGTAACACATTAGATTGCTGTCATCTGGAGTGGTGACTTCAGTATAATAATTCTGGCACCAGATCTGTAGACAGCATGGGTTAAAGATACTCAGACTTTTATCCTCATGTGTAAGGAGGGAAACCTAGAGTTGCCCCAGATCATGATCCTGATTAATAAAATATGCGGTAAAAATTTGGAATTTATTTTATTATAATGTTACATAGACTTTTTCATTTTTTTGTATGTCTTCATTGGAGGATTAAGATTTAAGCTACCCTTACAGATGCTCTTTTTCTGTTGAGACTTATGAGAAGTGTTTCCAGCTACTACCTCTGAACTTCACTGAATAGTACTAAACATTGGTAAACTGCTTTAAAATATTACTCTATTACTCAATTTTAGTGAAACCTGCATGCAAATAGATTTTTTAAAAAGAATTATATAGCTATGAAAGGTGATGGACTGGGTGAGCCCTGAGAACTTAACTCACAGAGAAGGTGTGATGATGAAATGTGGTGGAGCATTTTGTGATACACCCACCAGTCTTCAGGGAAATCAGCCTGATGTCACCTCAACTGTTTTAGGGAATGGTCATCCTGATGATAACAGCTTTCAGTCATTACTGATGTGGATTTGATTTGTATCACAGGTCAAAGGATTAGCTTTAAACTTGATTTATAGTTGATTTTGTCTTGTTTGAATGTAAGTGGATATAATTTGTATTCCTTTCATCCTGATTAGAAACTATAATTTCAAATAAAACATACTTTTTTTAATTATCTTCTGCTGCATTTTTCCCAAGTTTGACAAGGTAGAGGCACTTAAGCATTCAAGGGATTTGGGTAGGCTTTGCATTCAAATCAATTTCTTTGTCCAACCTCCTGTATACACTGCATGGAAAATTTCACAAAAATATAGCATAACTTATAAGTTTGTGTAAACAATCATGTTGCAGTGGTAGTCACCATCTCAGAACTTCTGATAGCTTAACTTGTTTCTCTGGCGTTTAAATCCATTATCTGTGCAGCATCACAACATAAGTAAAATTCATCTTGTTAAAATTCATGCTTCTTTCCAGAGGAAGCCATTGAAATAAAACATTTGGATTTTTCCACCTCATTATAGCCCATTCTTCAATTTCAAGCTACTTTCACATGCTCTTTCAAGAGAATGCATATGGAATGACACTGGGTTTAAGTTACATGAATTGTACACATCTTGCTGATCTAAAGGAAATGTTGAATCAAGTGACCAAATATAATCAGAAAATTAATTCAGCTGTGTCTACATTGACATTTTGGCTTGGACCCTTAAAGCAGTTTTGAACCAAGTTCCCCAGTTGTTCCCACTTACTGCACATTGTTGTGTAAAAGGAATGGATTTTGTATACACAAACTCGATTTCTTTCAGAGAAACTAAACCTCAAGCCCCGCACCAGGTGCTCCCCAAATGTGCTCCACCCCCATGTGGGGGTCCAAACCACAATGCCAAAACCAAACGTCAGTGTCTATCTGCATGTGTGCCAGAGACATTTGGTCCAGAACACCACAGCAGACCTAGTCTGAGTTGAAACTTCAGACCACATTTATTGGAGATGTAGAAGGCTCAGCATCTAACAGAAGATCTATTGATCCACTCCTAATGTATCACATTACTGGCTGACATACACGTAGCCTCTGTTTTCCCTGCACGTGTAGGCCTGGTGCAGCTAGAAGGAGGGACGTGCCTGCATGCTTTTTGCAAACCAATGTGCAAACCCGTGCTCTGAGTCAGCCACTGCTGTGGTTGACTGAACCACAGCTACTAAACCTTGCTACGAGAAGTGCCGATCATCGCACTCACATTGCTACGTGGCTTCTGTGCGGCCCAGCGTGCAGGCCAGCTCATGCTTGCCCACCAAAGACTGCGTGCCCATCCCCAGGGCACTGCTCCGCATGTGCTGGACGTGATTCTGCATGGAGCTTCCTTAAGAGCAGGAAGATCACCCAAAGATGCCGTTCCCAGGCTTGGGGCCTGTTCCGGTGCCCCTCAGAGGAATGTTCTGATGATGGCATGCAAACTTATACAACGCTATCAGATTTCAGCCAAATCGGGACCATAGGTCACGTACAACACAGAGACGTCTGGAAAACAGATGCTCCTCATAGCTCTGGTTATCTAAATGTATGTGGTTGATTGCCTTTTTCACGTTAATGAATAGAAATAATGGGAAGCCTTCAGATATGAGATTAAAATAATCACGACTGCAGTGGGTCCGAAAGGTCCAAAGATGTTTTGCAAACACACTTAAAAATGCAACAGCTCTGAAATTACAGCTAATACTTGACACAAAGAGTCATCTCTGTCAATATACATAATGTTCCCCTTATTGTTGTTGATGAGATATTCAGAATAAAATTCTGAGGCTTATTTTTAAGCCTATTTGTGGATTACTTCCAGCAAGTCGGTTTTACAAAACAATCCTAACAAAAAGCACACGGTGTAGCTCTTTATAGCAATATATTTCCTATTCCTCTTTTTTATAGATACTTTATAGTCCACCCATCTTATCACATAAAAGGAAAAACACTTTCATTACTGAGAACTGGCTTACATATGAAATAGCATAACTCAATACTTTTCCGCTAGGTAGGAAAATGAATCCTTCCTTGTTAAAAAAAAAATCTGTTTTCATTTCACTCTTTTCTCTGTATCAACCAAAGTAAAGATGAGCAAACCTCAAACATATGTTCAGTATTTCAGCTAAAAATCCACCAGTGTATTTGAAAAAGCCAAACTTCAAACACGTCAGAAGACAGTTTCTCTCTCGTGACACAACTTCGAAGGACACTTACCAGAAGACCCACTTGCTTGGCCAGAATACCTTTTAGTAACCAGAAATGACAGTTCAAGCATACATTTAAGACCTAAATTCTAATGCCTGACATTAAATGCTTGAACATCTCTACAGCCACCATGCAAAAGAGCTTTGCTTTCTCTTTTTCTGTCTTCCAGTTAGTTCAGCTGCTTGCCTGTACTCATCTCTCCCCTTCTTATCAGACATAGAGACATCGTAAGGTTAATATCTGTAACAACTTGTTCAAAAAATAGCATTATTCCTGCAGGGTACAGAGGACTGGATGGCCAAGCAGCAAAATTTGCTACTGTGAGATTTATTCCTATAAAGTAAATGAGGGAGAAGTCAAGAAATTATTAATCTCCTTTAAAAGACAAATTCTGAACACAACCTTGAAATGCTTTCTAGCATGTCACAGAATTTCATTTTCATAAAATTGATCTTACTGCTTAAAACATCAAGCAAATAAAAGGAAGGAAAAGCTTAAGTTAGTAACTCCTGACTGTCCTAGACCAAAACAAGTCATCTTCATTGTTCTAGAGATACTTCACTGAAGCTGTTTGTCACTAGGCAGAGACTCAAAGTCATCATATGGCTCAAAGCATTTTAAGGAGATGTACAGAAGCAGAAGGTAGTTTGCTCTAGTGCAACTCAATAGTGAAAAAAGAGTTAGTTGTGGGTAAAAAAGGACCTCTTGCCCTTAGCAATTCTTCAAACACACTTGCTGCACAAATGTAAGCACTCTCTTGCTGCTTTTGAGAATGAGTCTTAAATCAGCCAAGATAGTCCTGTTGGAGTCAAGCAAAAATTAATACACCTCGTCCTAATGTGACCTCAGCTGGGCTCCCGTGTGCACCTCTGCCCACCCATGGTTAAGAGAGGGGAGCTGAAATTCCAACACTTGCAAATGATATTCACATAATCCAGGGAATGGAGAGCCTGTTTTACAAGAGGAAACTAAAAGGCTTTGGATTGCTTAGTCTAGCAAAAGGGTGACTGTGGGGGAATATGATTCATGTCATGTGCTTGGGCTTGTTCCAGGCTGTGTGAATCCTGACCAGCAGGCCAGCACACACGTGCTAGCTGGCTAACGGGCAAGCCAAACAGATCAAAGTCATGCTGGAGCCTCTCCAACAGTGGCCTGCTGATGTGGTTGCCCACCTAGCAAAAATTCTGGTTCCTTAAAACTCATGAAAACTTAATAGCTGAACTTTCAAACCCTCTGACAAATTCAGCTGAACCTGAGCCATGGCTTCAAAAGATGCCGAGGCTAGAGCAGACTGAAACGGACCGACTGACAGGCAGAGACACAGAATCCATAGTTTGTTAGGAAAGCAGCTGTGGACACCTTATTAAAAATGTACAGTGACAGTAAACGTATCTTAAACAAGGAAACAATGGTGAGACAGAGGGGTACGGGAAGAGCAAGAGATATTTGCGTGTGTTGAATAAACCAAGAGAGAAAACAACTCTTTTGAGACTTTGATCAGCAGGAGCAGTGTATTACATTTTTAACTTCTCCATTAAACAAATATAGACTGCAAGTAAGAACAACTACATAAAAGATACAATAAGCAGCATACTATATTATTATTTCAGATTACAACAATCATAGTTTGAGGGAAAAAAATCAGCAATGTGGTTAGTGAATCTGGTTGCAACACAGTCTGCCTACTATAGGTGCTACATTTTAGCAGTTAAACACTTATTTTAAGAGGACTGATTCACCAAGGTACCCGTATAAAGAAAGAGATTGGTGTCTCTGAAGACCTCTACCCCTTTCCTTCTTAAAGAACTTAGGCCCCTTACTTTGGGAATGGTGATTCAACTGGCATCTAAAATTGAGGTACAAGTCAAATATCCAAGATGCGTGGATTGAACATGACCCTTACAGTGAAGTACGTTCTCAAATCCTATTTTTTTGAATCAATACCTTACCAATTGCAAGAAAACACTTACTTTCATTATTTTTTACACGTACACTGTGAACAACACTGCTTCCTGGTCCCCAGCATTGTAAAGTAAAGATCCCTCCCACGTACATTCAACATTTCATCATCCCACTGAAACATTTCAATCTAGTTAAGGAGTTGGCTTGGAAGGCGGATGGAACAATCAAATAGATTTAACTTTCAGCTGCTGTCATTCATGAGTTTCCATAAGAAAATGTTGGGTTTTTCCTCCCTTCCATGTTATGAGGGAATTCAATTCTTTTTCAGTCACATTTATTTAAAGGAAGCAAGTCTAAAGTTAAAGACTCCACAGACCACCAGACTGGAAGGACTTGTAGTCAAGAATGAAATTCTATTTGAAATACTCAAACATTGTTGTCTTGTACTTATGGCTTATAATCAACAAGACCCATTGGTGACACTTTCTGCTAGTGGCCAGGGCTTAATTAGCACTAGGTATCAATTGCAACAGGTTGTCAGTAACGTACAGATTTTTCTCAGGGGGATGAAGGCAATGAGAAATAGTGAAAGAAGATTTTGTGAGAGGCGGAGGGGGTCCTGTACCACCTGCAACAGGAGGACTGCCAGGAGAGGTGGCTTCTACGTCATTTGTGTGGAGCGGCATGGCTTCTGAGACATACACCCACAGCAGAGAAGAACTGAAAAAAGGATCCCATGTCACTCATGGTCAACTACAAGGAGGAGTGCTGCATCATGCCAGTCAGCAGGGTGATGTAGGCAGCGCTCCAGGTGGCTGAGAGACACCTTCCTCCAAATCCCTGCCAATGGCAGCTTCTCTGCCTTGCCACTGCCAGGGGCCGTGCACGCAAAAAAGACTGAATTCCAGATGTTGGGAGTCCTCTAGAGTGGCCCTTGTCTTCTGGATTTCTATCAGAAAACACAAGAGAATAACAGTGAACATACTGCATTCGTCTGACAAACATGTCCCCATGAAGAAACCATACAGAGACTCAGAACTGCAGCTTGACAGGGTTTTTACAGAGGTGGGGACTTCTTTTCCACAAAATCCTAACTCCTAAAAAAGAGAGAAGGAAAAAAAAAATAAAAAGAAACCCCAGCCTCTTGTCTTCTCTCTTTACTCAGCCCAGTGGTATAGAGATGAGCCTGGCTTTTTATTCTGGGCTGTTTTGCAGTCTAGTTCTCCGCAGGAAGCCTGTCTAATCTAAGAACTGCCCGAGACTGACTCCAGGCCAGTAACTGGATCTGAGCAGGAAGACCAGCGCATTGCTGTAAAGCCCCACTGAACTGGACCACCTTTCAAGATCAGGTCTACCTAGCACCATAATTATGGAACAGTTTTTCAAGTGAACAGGATGTATTTCAAGGAATATAATGTATTTAATACTTACGGTATCCTAGCACTTGTGTGAGATGTTAGAGAGTGCGCAGCAAAGCACAGTCTTGCCAGATGGACTGGATGATCCAATATAATGAAAACCTTTCATTTCTAACATCTGTAACAACATCTCCATTTCAGGCATTTGTGACAATGATCTTTACTTGCTGTATTTTGGATTAGTCGTCCAAGTGATATCCTTTCCAAGTATTAGCAGACAGAATAATAATAGCTCATCGTTGTAGATGGCAGCAGGCATAAACAGTAGGAGACATTAATTATCACCCTTTTGGTTTACAGCAGCAGAAACCACCATTAAAAGAAAAAGAAAAAACCCTAAGTACAGGATAACTCTTCACTATCAAAGCTTCACTTGCTACGAAAAGGTGACCTAAAAAGGAAGATAAAGTTGAGATTATGCCAAATTTGTTTCTTTTTTTTTTTTAATGAAGTACAGAGGCAATCTGGAAAAATATTTTTGATCTGCCTATTGGTTACATTTGAAATTCTGGCATGTAATGTGTGGAGAACAAAAGGGATGGTGATCTAACATGTACCAGTAGAAAGTGAGCACAGGAAGAAGGAAAGGACTTACTCAGATTATGTGTTTGCCTATCTACTAGTAGTGACAAGTCCAGAGTAAACTGGGACAAAAGGATAGATGGCACAAAGCATAAAATACTGCTTCCACCTCTGTTAAAACACCAAAAAAAAGTAGCCACGTTATATTTTGCTTGGTGTGACAGTAGGCTGGTACCAACTCTTCTTTGCCTTATTTGCATTTTCTTATTTTCAGTATTATATAAATAAATCTGCTTTTTATGCTACAAATATTTTGGGCATTATTGCAGGGAAGGCGTTCATAACTGTAGTGATTTTTGGTATCGAATCAATTCATAGAAGTTGAATTAGTCTTACAATCATTAAAAGCGTAAGGTTCTCTATCTGCATCACACTTCCCAACTTTATTACTATTTCTGTGATTAGACAATTTGCATCGAGGTTTTAGAAAAGGTAATAAGATCACGTTAGCTCTGAAGTCTCCCTCAGAAAGATATGGATTAGGGAATCTTCTCTCAAAACGAAATGTGATTAAAGTTGAGGTTATAAGAATATACTAGCAACATTTAAAAAACGATTGGGATAGAATTGAATTTAAATCATGTAATGCGACTTTACTCTGCAGATCTTGCCATGCCAAATCTGCATCTTGAAATAATCCTGCCATAATTCTGTTTTAGCAGTTTCATCTATTTTAGATTTTCTATTTGTAATCCTGAAGTTGACCAGAGGTGTTTGATATAAAGGCTGCACAGAAGCCGTTCATGAAAGAGCATGCATTAAAAGCAAAATCTTTTATCCCACAGAAGATCTGACACTGATCAAATTGACCCGTCACAGTATAAACAAATCGCTGCTACACCACATCAGCTCTTCCAAACTCGACCTGTGTGATTTATTGGATTGTGTGTTTGTGATCTCATCCTCTAGGTTTTCAAGGCTAATGATTCTCCATATGCCTCTTGTTGCAAATTTCTAATAGCCTCTGCTATGTACCTGATGTTTGATATATACCAAACCAATTCAATTTGATTTTTAATGCAGCGCCCCAGCTCTACTTTTCAACAATATCTATTATCAACATTTAGATGAAAGTTCTTGAAATCGCCCCTCTGACGGGATTGCAGGAAGGAGAATTCTGGGACATGGAGTGGCACACATAGCAAACCCCCCTGTGACAGTGGGCTTCAGGTGAGGTGTTCAGCTCCGGTGTCATCAGTCTGTTCATTGTTAACAGATACTTTTGCACAAAGCTTGTTCTAACAAAACCATAATTTGTCATTCCTAAAAAAGACTGTAAGTCAAAGAGTGCTTAACAGTTTAAGATAGCACTGCCGCTGAAAGAAGGGGTCCCCAATCCCCTCTACTCTCTGCAGCTCATTCCCACCTCTGTGCTACAGCCACCCTTTTGTGGACACAGCTGCTTCCACAGCTACATGCTCGGTCAGACGGGAGATTGGGTCAGGCCGTGCATTAGCTTTCAGCCTGGTCTGTTCCCCAGCCTAGTTCATGGCGTAACCACGCAAGCACGTATGACTCCATAAAGCAGGGAGTGAGCAGCTGGGGACTAGTGAAAGCTTTTTCTGTCTTAAAGAGTTCCTCAAATTACGGACTTGGCTATGAGCAACACGCAGCGATGGCTACTCAGGCTGGTCAAGTCCTGAAAAGACCCCTAAGAACATCAGAGGGACTTAACCTAGCTAGGCAAACAAATAGCACAATGACAGACTAAGGTCAATGTCACTAGATAACACACGTGTGAAGGGAAACTTGGAATTATTTGGGATTCTTATTCAGGAAGGACACCTGCTTACTACTAGGGACAGCTCAAGTGAAAGCCTTTCTTCAGTATGGAACTATATTCAGAAACAAAACCTGGCATTAGATATGGCTGAGAACAGCACAGGAAAAAAAAAAAAAAACCCACACAAAAATACTATGTACCCATTATATTAAAAGAAAACAGGTTGCAGAAGTGATTGCACCATCTGCCAACAGAACAGAGTACAAAACAGAGGTTGCGGGTATTGAGAGGAAGGCAACAGGAGTACAGAAAAAACATGCACAAATAGATTGAAATGATTGGGATTGTTCATTTCACAAAGCAGACATTTAAAAGAGAACATGATAATAGTATTTAAAGTAAGGAATGGTATAGGCAAGGTAGATAAAAAGCTTTGTTGAGACAGCTTTGTTCCATGGCTCAACACAAGACTAGGGAGACATTCAGTGAAATTGTAAGGTAGCAAATTAAAAACTGATAAAAAATAACACTTTTTAGCACAATATGTAATTAGAGGATGCGGTGCTGATGCAGGTGGTGGGGTGTATGGGGTAATTTGAGGTTGCTTACCCCTCAGTGAAAAAATAAGCAACTTAGCATGCAGGGTAAGGTAAAAAAGCATGAAGCTGGGCAGTTACTGTAGAGCAACAGATTGCCACCAGCTGCTGACCTATGCTAGCTTGCTATCTGTCTCAACTTGTAACCATCCACCTCTTGTCTTGCCGAGGGGTTTGTAGTTGGACAAACAGCAAGACTCCCATCTTCTAACAGTGTGAGAAGCGTCTATTCAAAGGAAGTCAAATACATTCGCTTCATGGGATTAAATGTACACAAGCACAGAATCATGTAGAAGGGGATTTCCTAAAAAAGAATGGTCTACAAAGGGACTTTCACCGCACACAGAAGAGATACATGGGACGTGGTTTAGTGGTGGACTTGGCAGTGCTAGGTTAATGGTTGGACTTGATGATCTTAAAGGTCTTTTCCAACCTAAACAATTCTATGACTCTATGACATCACCACAGAACATGTCTGTTCTGTTTCAGAAGAGATAAACTGTCACGTCTAAAGATTTAGGCCAATTTGATGCACCTGACCCCCAGTACGGAGCTGAGGCGACAACTCCCGTTTTCCCACTGTTGGGCAAGCCATGAAGACCAATACATGAAAGCATCAAAATAAGTCACTTTGGAAACAAGATCTAAGGCTGTATTTGTCAGAATTACATAAAAAATCTGTGCATAAAACACTTCGGAGGGAAGCAACATTTCAAAGCAGACTGTTGACAAGCGACATCATCCTGTCACCTGCTCAAGGCAAATGACTTGCCGAACACAACTACGCTGGCCGCAGCTGTATTTCACCGGTGGGTTTTTTGGCTCCCATAGTCTCTCGCTATCAAAACACGTGTCCATGAGACCGTGACTTAGCGTCGCCACACTGGGCTTTCTGCCGCGGAAAGGGCAGAAAGGGTTCTGCCGCACAGAAGAGCAGGCCAGTCCCCAGCCCAACTCACCGCGGGGCTGGTGGCCCTCCCCGCCACGAGGCACCACAGCACGGAGGCCGCAGAGCCGAGCGCTGGCAGGATGCCCGGTCCTTTAAAGGGGCTGTTCCCGCACTTCCCTCGCACGGGGAAGGCGGTGCCGGCCGACGGGCTGTGCCGGCCGGGGACGGAGGCGCTCCGCCTGCTCAAGGCCCCAGCAGGCCGGTGGTGAGCGCGGCTCCCGGCCACGCCTTCCACCGCCCCCGGCGGGCCCGAGAGGGACGCGGCTTCCCGANTCCCGCTGCCCTCAGGCCGCGGGTGGGGGGCTCCTTCCCCCGGCGCCGGGCGCTGAGGGCGGCGCGGGGACCAGCGCTGTGAGGCGGCCCGCGGGCCAGCGCTGTGAGGCGGCCCGCCATCAGGCGCGGGCGGTCGGCCCCGGCGGCGGGGCCTGTGCGCGACATCGAGGACATTGAGACACTGGAGCGTGTCCAGAGAAGGGCAACAAAGCTGGTGAACGGTCTAGAGCACAAGTCCTATGAGGAGCGACTGAGGGAACTGGGGTTGTTTAGCTTGGAGAAGAGGAGGCTGAGGGGAGACCTTATCGCCCTCTACCACTGCCTGCAAGGAGGTTGTAGCGAGGTGGGCATCAGTCTCTTCTCCCAAGTAACAACTGACAGGATGAGAGGAAATAGCCTCAAGTTGCACCAGGGGAGGTTTAGATTAGATATTAGGAAAAACTTCTGCACGGAAAGGGTTATCAGGCACTGGAACAGGCTGCCTGGGGAAGTGGTTGATTCACCATCCCTGGGAGATATTTAAAAGACGGGTAGACGAGGTGCTTAGGGACATGGTTTAGTAGTGGACAGGTATGGTTGGAGTCGATGATCTTAAAGGTCTTTTCCAACCAAATGATTCTATGATTCTATGACATGGCTGCTCACACAGGAGGTCTGGGCCGGGCTGGCCAGTGCGCTTCTGCCGCCCTGGGGTGTCAGAGGCGTGCAGGAGGGTGCCGCCTTGGCTGCACTCAGGGCCAGGTGGCCAGGGCACAAAGGTGGAGGCACCCTTGCTGTGACCTCCGCTCCGTGACACCGTGGCCTTTGAGGCTGGGGCTAGATGGTGGAAGAATCCTGCAGAAGGCGTCAGGAAAATGATGATGTGTGTGGTTTTCAAGTGCAAGGTGTATTTGGCCCAACAACCCTAAATAAAACTGTAACACTGCATTTACAGTACAGGTGGAGAAGAGAAAGCCACATGATACAGTTGGGTAAACTCTAAAATAAAAATCCCATAAAACCAAGGGATGGGTTTATTACAGTTTCTTGGAGCTAACAACCCCTTCGAAAGAAAGAAAAACTGAGCAGTTGCTGTAATTCTAGTCACAAATGTACTACTGTTTTGTTTTTTTTAAGAAGCAGCAGAGACCCAGAGAAGCACTAACAATTACATTGGTTTCTCCCACTTCAAGATCCTCCTCTGTCCTGTCAGCTCTGTCCACTTGTTCTCTAAAACTATTTTCCTTTGTTGAGCTGGCTCCACCAGGCCAGCCATTCTGCTCCCCCTCCATCCCCTCCCCTGATGCGTCCTGCAGCCACAGAGCTCACTCTTCCCCCTGCCTCGTCCAAAACCAAATTATAACCAAATAATCTTGAATATATATTTTCTGACTGCTCCCTTCCATCCTGTTCATGAGGGATGCAGCAGCTCTGTGGCAATTTATAGATATATATGGTATGCAAGGTGAACCGTAAGTATCTAAGCATCTTTGTTTTTAATAGGGCTTCAGTAGGGCTGAAAACACTTGAGGATCTGGGCTTGGTTATTAGCATAGTCACAGCCAGATTATATTTTTGGTAGCAGTTTGTTGACACTCTGTGAGAACACAAGCAGAAGACAAGACAATTATTTAGCAAAGTCTTTGCAATTTGATAAAGAGCACAGCAGCTGTCCATAGAAGGTTAGGACCTATTTGTCGAAGAGCTCACCAAATCATTTTTGACTAGCAAGGTCAAAAACTCTAGGAAATGAACCAGAAAACAATCTAAATTGACAAGGACATTTTTCTACGGAGATCTGGGGAGCTGTTTGCACAGAACAAGCATCTGCCTGGAAGGCTGCAGAAGATGGAAGAGTACGTTCTGGGGGTTTTATGATGGCAAAGCTTTGCCAAACTAGGTACCTGTATAGTCCTTACAGTGTTTGGGGAATGGCAAATCTTTCTAAATTATCCTTTGCCTTGACTGTTAAAATTTGCTTTAATCTCTGAACAAAGTTTTGATAAAATGATTGTGTGTTCACAGACTACTAAGCGGAAGAGTTATACCCAGACTGCCAGTATGTGTGGTACACAGGGTGATTGAAGAATTGCAGAATTGGCACCCCGAAGCTGTCGGACCTCACACTTGAGGGGACATACCCAGACAGGAGAAGAGACAGCTCGCTTGGTACTAATGGCGCCTGTGCCAAGAACTGTTGTCTCGAGTTCGTGGAAATGTTGGCAGTAGCACTGAACAGTACCTCTGTATTTACTGAGTGAAGAGACAAGAGGGAGAGCAAGACAGTAGTAAATCCAAATGACCAATTTGTAAATGTAGAGGTCATCACGTTCGTTTTGTAACAGCTTTTGTTAAGTAATATTAGCTATACAAAAGTGCTCAAAATTATTCTGGGCATGTTTTTCTCTGAGGAAAGCTGAAGACCATTTTGGCTCCTAACCTCAGTGTATGTCCTGTCACTGTTTTGAAGGAGAGCTACAATGAGCCAGTGGAGTCAAGTACAAAATGCTGGGCATAAGTGAGAAAGATAAAAAGAAATCCAGCGTTTCTCCACATAGCTAAAATAGACCAACACTGTTTGCTAGTTGAAAAAAAGCTGCTTCTTATGTCAGCAGAAGCACAAGGTTCAGAGTTTACAAAAAGAACCAAAGCAGAGACAAATGTTGAACTGCCTAACTTTTTAATGTCAACACAACTTACATTCAATAATCAAGTATGAGACTGACCTAATGAGACAGGCGATAACCATATTTCAGGTTCAGTGGTTCTCAATAACAGCACTGGAAGAATGCAGCCGAGACTGAAGACAAGAAGGTTATTTTTAGAAGCACTAATATTAGGGCAGTGATTAGAAATAAGGATGCTTTTCTCAGGTAATGTGTATCTTAACCAACAAGTGTAATTCCCAACATTTTGAGACAAGACTGTGCACCGGAAGTTAGGACCAAAAGCTTACATAGGAGCACACCTCTACTAAGCAAGAAGCAAAGATTAACTGCTTTCCTGCTTGAGGAAAGAGAAAAAGGGATGTCTGCTATGAGATTTTCTATAGTGTAATTAGGAACCAGCTGTCTGCTCCTTTGGACAGGGAAAAAAGGAAGAGGGAGCCCAAGAAGCAGGCTAGAAAACTTAAGACAGGACATGATGAAGGAAAAGACCAGCACTGGCAGTTAATGGGGGATGAGGAAGGAGACTTCACTAGGGCCATGTGTCTAGAGGATATAGAAAGTTCTTGACCTAGCTCTTTACTCCCAAGCAGGTCTGCAAGAACAGGGAAACAAGTCCATGCCATCAGCAATCCAGTAGCTCATCATACAAGCCTTGACTTACAATTAAGCTAAAGGATGCAGCTGTGGCTGGTGGCATAACATGGTGAAGTTCCACGCACGTGATTGAGACTCCAACCTTGAGACCACTTTTTGTGGAAAGAAAACGCTGGCTGTGGGTTTTATTTGGAGTAAAGTGAACCCAGAAAAATATTGTCACCCTAAGCCTCAAAAAGAAATCCTATGGAATGAAAGGTTGCTTCTGTGTGGCATTTTCTTCTAAACTTTATGTATAGAGGTTTTGGTCTCACTGAAGACACTTAAAAAATCAACAATGCAATGATCAATATTTTTGAAGAGACATTAAAACTGTCTTGATATGTCTGGCATCCTTGGTTTATTGAACTTAAGATGAAGTTTAAACTAATCCATCGATATGTTGTGATCTGCCGTTTACAGCTATTAAACCCTTACATGCATTCATCAGTGGAAACATTAATGGTGACTAGTACTGCTAAAAATTGGGTATTGCAATGGGACTACGTGTAACAAATAAATTCTCTTGACCCCAATGAATGTAAAATATTGCTGGGTTTTTAGTAATACCCAGTGGGATGCAGAAAAGCATTCCTGCTGGTATGCTAAACTATTCTGTGATCAATAAAGCCTGTATGAGAACATGAGACTGGATAAATAAAACTGTCCATATAATTAATGTATTCTCTTCTCCCTGAGTATTGCATTGCTCTTCTGTACCTCTGAACTTCTGTGCTCCCACTGCACCGCTGTAGCTGTTTCGCATTTTTATCATTGCTATTTTGTTCTGCCTTCTCCCTTGTCGTTGTTTTGTAGTGTGTCAGGGACAGAGGAGGAGGGAAATAATGTGGTTTTGTCAAATGGCTACAACTGGGGGGAAAAAACCCAAACCCACTGACCAAATCAAATATACTAGCTCTTATCAGTGACCCACTGTGAGAGCAATAGGAGGGGAAGGAGACCTTGAGCTGCTGACAGACTGGTATTCTCTACATCTACTTATTCCAGCTGTGCAGCTCATCAAAATCCAAAGCACTTTTGATACGAACTCCCAGGTCTGCCAAAAACCCATACCGTGCAAAATGACACTTGCCAACCAAAGTATCCATGCGTCTTCCCTTTTCCCTTGCTTTTCCACTGACACTCCTTTGCCAGTCATGTTTTCTCATCTATGGGCTAATGAGCGAGTGAGTGAGTGAGTGAGTGAGTGTGCCCTCACTACTTGGCACGTCTGCTCCAGAAAACAATGCCCTTTAATGACATTTTACTTCTGGGCTTTTAAACAACAGAATCTGGTGAAAATTTGCAGAATATCAGACCGGTGTCATCTGAAAAACAGCTGATTTCCAGTGCCCATTTAACCAGGTGGAAATGGCCATGCTTTAACCGAGGTGAAATGGCCAAGTCCAATTAGATCACTGGTGCTCATGGATGTAATAGCACCTTCATGTTGCTATCTCAACACATTTAGTAAACCTCATTGCCTATAAATTAACCTAATTCTTAGTGTAAGTTGTACTGCGATACTGATTGGCATCATTTTGACCTGCTGGGGAGCAATGACAGCTGATGACTCTGCATATAGCATGCAGTAGCTTTGTGGGAAGGAATATGTTGAAGGAAATCCTCTACAAGTAGCGCAGATAAAGTTGGTTTCATTTCTATATGCCCAAGACAACCAGGGTGTTTTTTCAGCATCTACCATGCAGATAAAATGCTCCTTTCCAGAAGGGGAGGACTGGCAGGGTACAGTGAGGGCCAGCAGCTCGCTGAGGCCGGGGTGATGGGAGCGGAGAGGGCTCCCTGGGCTGGGGGACATTGGGGCAGGACCCAGCAGCCAGGGCCCATCTCACCACTCCAGCGAGGAGGAGGGCAGCTGGGGGCACTGGGGGCAGCCCCAGCCCCGGGCATCGGGCAGCTCCCTGGGGATGGGCTGAAGCTGGGATGGGACCTCAGCCCTGGCTCAGCGTGGCCCAAGCAGCAGCTGGCTGGGGAAAAATCCTAGCAGCAGCGTGTTCAGATGAAGGTAGAGTACACAGGCTTGCAGTCCTAGAGGCAGCACCAGGTTTTCCAAACTTCGCTACTGAGAATTCTTACAATTTCAGAAACATCCTAGGATAAATACATTACTTAAACTCCATTCAAAGCAGCTACTTTGAAAACTCTCTTACATACCTCTAAATGAGTGTATATCCTGCATTTAACATGAAAGTACTTACTAACCTCTGAAACAAAGGCTACTAAAGAGCTGAAAATACAGTTAATTTGCTGTTGAAAGTAGTTTGTCAATTCCTAGTATAAAGTCTTCAAAGGTTAAACAGCTATATTTAAAGTAATTTGAACAGATTCATGATTGCTGGGAGTGTTCTGGAAGCCCTGGGCATGGTGAAAGCTAAAATGTTGTCATCTTAGTTTTACGGAGTGAAAGACATCTGAATTCAGTCTTTCCTTATCTATGTATTTATTTTTATAATTATGGTATCACAGAAATAGATTCAGGGGGTGGCGGGGAGAGAGAGCAGCTATTTGGAAAGATTCGTATCTCTGGCAAACTGGGAGCCAGGATGGGGAAATAGAGAAGTTCCTGTCAGAGGAGTTTCAGACTGTTAGGACTCACTGAATGGATGACAAAAAACATAACTTAAGAAGACAGAAGATATTTAAGTATTGTCCATTAGACAGTACATTACATAGCTCCTTTATCCAATGTCCCATGAAATGAAAAAAAACAAACACTGTTTGGGTTTTGCTCCTGAACCACTATGCTCACTGAGCACAAGTGGCGAGCCACTTTTCCTGCAGGAACGGGAGACAGTTGTGGCATATGTAACTGTGTATACAGTGTGTATACAAGTACATAAACAATCCCTACCTCCTCTTCCACAGGCACATCATCCCCAGGTTTTTCTGCTTTGCTGAATGTGCAGTGCGGTAGCTGCTGTACAAGATCTAAAGAGCAAAAGGTTTTGAACTGGACAGTGCCAGACCAGATATTAATTTGCTCCAGTGTGGAGCAAAAATACGTTTCTCCATCACTTACTGTAGGGAATGGGTGAAGGAAGCTTCATTCTTCCCTGTTTGAAGATCCAACTTTGGTTTACTGAAAGAAGTTTGTCCTAGATCTCCTGCAAATTCTAGTTCAACATCTAAGTCACTTTCTGCATATACCAAACTCAGAAAAGTTCACACCACGTAGTTGAAGGCATCTAAATGAGGCACCTCCATTGAAAGCTTAGTCACCCATGGTCCCTGTGGGGAAAGTGGAGGGAGACAGCCCTCTAGAGGTGTCTATTTTGCCCTGTTGAGATATGAATCCCTTTCTGGAGATGCCACTATAGGAAACATTAAGAATCTGCATTCTCATTCCAGTATTTCAGTTAAGTAGCTAACATGAGAGAGCATGAATTTTTCCCAAAGCTCTCAAACAGAAATTCCCTCCCTAGGATTTCTGTTATCGA
This sequence comes from Balaeniceps rex, assembly GCA_013401315.1. Classification (NCBI taxonomy): domain Eukaryota; kingdom Metazoa; phylum Chordata; class Aves; order Pelecaniformes; family Balaenicipitidae; genus Balaeniceps; species Balaeniceps rex. Next base: position 28,177 of record VYZW01002539.1, on the reverse strand, counting down.
AGTCTTTGAACTATTGGTCCAAGATGTCTTTAGCCACTGCCCAGGCTCCTTATAGAATTTATTGCAGACAGAGGACTTACACGCACCTTTCCCAGCATCCCATTGTCATCCACATCTTCATGACTTTCTGAAGTGAACACAATGAGGAAGCCCTCTTGCCCAGGTCAGGGTGATGTGTGAACAAAGGTGCTGTTAAGCAACCAACAAGACTCATGATAGGGTTTTCCAGGGCAAGGGGAGGGGAACAGTGGTATTAAAATGTGTATTGTTCTGGAATGCTGTTGTGTATTCCATATTCTCTATGACCAGATCCTCAAAGGCTCCCAGCTGATACTGAAGCGCCTTAACTTCTACCAAAACCTAACTTAGACTTAGGAGCCTGGTTGCCTCTGTGTATCGTGGCCTATGGACACTATGTGCAGGAATATGAAAAGCTGATGATCTGTTTATGAAAGGCCTTGTTTACAGGCATGTAAATAATGCAGGTAAATTTTATTTAATAATGAGAACAAATTTTAGTTCTGTTTCCTATATTAACAGCAAATGGCTGCTGTTTGGTATTCCTTGTGCAAACAGTGGATCCCACAGAGTAAGACAGATCATAAAATGCCGGATTAAATGAAGTTGAAGCTCATCTTACACTGATGGAGTGGTACAAGATGGCAAGAGCGTGACTTAGGTCCACAAAAAGACTGACAAGAAAGAGAGGAATGAGAATACTTGTAAATCATACCTCAAAGACACAGTAAGTTTTTTCCTTCTGCATCAAACTGACTTGAAAGTCCAAATGACTTTTAATGAAAGTTAGGCTGCAAGGTGCATATGGAGTCTTGAAAAATGTAACCTGTACTCTTTAAAGCTTTGATAAAGTAATAAAAGCCTTAAAGAAATGTAGAAGCACAAAACATTACCAGACCGTTGCTTAGTCTGGGAAGGAAACAGTGATTTGGGGTTTCGCTGTGGCCTGACTATAAGTGCTTGCTTTAACGCCGAGTACTGTAGAAAAGTGCTGGGAACTGATGCAGCTCTGACTCAAGTCCAGGGAAAACATTCCACTGTCTTCAGTGAAAGCTGGACTGAGGCCTTGATTCTGAGATAAGAGGATGGTCTTTCTCACCCATGGTAAAAAGGCAGGCTGAGTTGTAGTCAACTTGACTTTATTTTTTCTTTTTGTGGTTTTTCACTTTGTAGATGCCCTTGCAGGCTTTTATCTATTCTAGGAGTCCCATGAGACAAGAACATTCACGCTGATTTCATGGAATGGACTGAGAAGTTTCAAGAGGCTCTCTGAGAAGCACTTTATGCCGCTGGCTAAAATCTGAAATACAAATCTACAAGAGAATAGGGAATTAGGCTAAGAAAAAGAAAAAAAAACCCGAATGATACAAGAGACAAAAACAGGGCAACAGCAACAAAAACACATTTATCTCTGAAGCCATGGGCTATTACATTTTATTCTCTGTAGAGAGAAGAAAGAATTAGAATTCTACTTAGGTATCTTCAATTGAAAGGCATGGAAGTAGGGGATTGGAAACAGATATTGATGGCTCTAAATAATCACTTTTCTAGAAAGAGAACAAGTTCATCCTGTAATGCACTCAGAAAACTGCTTACCTAAAGTCACCATCATTTTAAGTGGAACCTCATTACATGTTTGTTACTTGAGAAAGAAATCCCATATATACAAAGCTTAAACAAAAAAAAAAAAAAGGAAAATATACTGTTTTTTATCTATGCACTCATTTCTGAAGGTCTCTTTCACAGCAACATCTGAGCATCCATGGATCCCAGCCAGACCTTCAAAACAGCCACAGAACATGCTATAGTTTCTCTATTTACTCTTAATGGATATTATTTCCTATCACAAGTTGTTTCAGTCTCGAATTTAACTGCTTCTATATGTAATTTTTTCACTTCCACTGGTATATATGAACTGCATTAGTATTTGGAGAGTACAATGGAAGGAAAAGTAGTAGGATAAAAATGAATGGTGTTTATTTTTCTTTAATTATATCGAACAGCAAACAGTGTGAATTCGGGTAGACAAAGAAGCCTGTTATTCCGTTTTTGGGTGAGATTAACTGCTAAGTAACACTAAAGCTTGCACAATGGTCTAGAAAACTGCTATCAGACTAAAAGAATAATAAAATGTTTTGGACAGAAATCCAAACAATGGTGAATAATGAATATCAAGCGATCTATAATTCTGACAAAGGTTTTTCTTTGAGGCTATGTGTTAGAATTACACGCACATACACATGCTGAAAATACTGCAGTACTCAGCATGATTTATGTACTTGATAAAATGCCTCATAGTAGCACAAAAATAGAATTACACCAGGTGCACAACACACAGACATGCTACTTTTAAAAAACTCAAGTAAGCCAACTGGAGTGGGAGCCAATGAGAGCAGATGATCGACATATTTATTTTGAAAGCAGCCGGAATGCCTCAACCTTCTTCAGTCACAACTATCTAAACTAAGTCATGGTAGTCCCAGATTCAGCTAATCCCAGTTATGGCTCTGTTATCAGGTGAGAGTAAGAGTAATTCTTCTACTCCGGCCAACTTTCTCATTTCTCACAACTGTCATAATTTTTTGCTTTCTCTGTCTATGGTCAGATAAACCTGGGGCTTCCTAAAGCCATGACCTAAGTTCATATAACTCGATGTCCAAATTAAAACACAGAGAAGTCCACAGATCCTGCCCCAGTAGGCCCAAGCTCCAGGGACACAAGAAAATAAGCCAGTGACACAAAGAAGAGAGTTGATACAAAGTCCAAGGGAAGGGGACATAATTGCTTTGGTGGAGCTGAAGGACAAATATGACTCCTCCTGCCAGTATAGTGGCATCTTTGAAAGAGGCACACTGCAACTCTTGATTAAAACTGGACATTCCTTCTCAATAATTTTCACTAAGCAAAGAAAAATACCTTTGAATGTTGGGATTCAGATTCTAGATTTTAATGTGAATGTTCAAGAATAGATAAGAAGATTGAGGAACTTTAACTTATCAGAGGGAAGTAATTTTACAGAACATTTTTTTAAAAAATAGCCTGGGTGGCAAGGAAAATTATCGATAGAATATCAAAGTATGGTCAATGGTAGAAAATAGGGGAACAGGATAAGCATATATCTGGTGAGAAATAATGATTTCCCAGAATCTAATTCTAGCATCAGAGTAACTAAGATTCAGCAAAATATAAGTTCTGCTGATGTAAAGTTATCATTACCTAAAAGTTTTAAGGGACATAAGTGTCCTGTCTGTCAGCTGTAAGGACAACGTATTGTTCGGTCAATTTGATATCTTGGCTTTCAGAATTTATGGATGGTGAAAGCATTTGCTGATAAACAACTTCAGTGACTGTGGAGGCACTTTGTAGAGAACACAAATAACTGCATAGGACAGGACAGGAGACGAGAGTCAGATAGGAAGAGAAAATACAAGAACAAACAAGCAGATCTGGAAGTGACACAGAAAAAGCAGTATTCAAAGGGTTTATGGGAGCAGAGAAAAAAGTTTGGGGACTGTGATAGGTAGGTGAAGTACAGGAATCGGACATCAGAGGAGGTGGCTCCCAACGGCTGAGGATGTTGGGGGAGAAGGTTGGGAAACCAGAAAGAAATCAGAAGGAGAGGACTTGAACAAAATGGGTAAAGACCTAGAGGTACAGCGAGACTGGCAATGCACAAAGCCAACATTGTTCATAGACTTAGAAAGCAAGCTGTCGATGTGGATTTCAGTTGATGCGTTGTGTTGGCTATGAGAAAGGTATCAAAATGGAGACCCATTTAATGATGTAGATTTCTCCTGGAACTGTGATAGCATACTTTTGTCGATTAGCATTTTAATGAGTCATAATAAAATATAATATGCGGATGTAATCTGTGCACAAATGCTTGAGGAAATGAAAGACTGACTAACAACCATTGCATAATTTCAGCATGGAGAAGTTATTGCCCCATTCAAATGTCAAAACCATGCAAATAGAGATGCCTTGGTCCTACTAGGTTAATGTTCAATTTGCTCTATTACCATTTCAAACATCAAGAAACACAGGCAATAATATTTCTGATTTGCATATTTAACCTTTATTCCAGTAATTTCTCTTCTGGATGAAATGAAGCCTAGAGCTAAAGCACTCTAACTGAGAATAAGGGTCTTCACCTAATTCTGTGATTAGGCAAGGCACTTCACATAATAAATCTGGCAATATTTTCCCTTAAATCAAAATCTCCAGGACAAAAAGGTCTGTTTCGCAGACCTTCAATTCCTAATTTATTGAACATAGCCATTCTCAAATCCTTAATTCCTTTAAAACAACAGATAGTAAAGCTGATAATAATTTTTTGCCAATTTTTTTTCAGTAAGAAAATGTCAATTTATTGAAACCTCAGTGATGTTTGGATTCTGACCACAGCACAGGGACTCCCAGCTGGAGTTACGACAGTCAGCTCTTAAGAAGAACAAAAACATCCTGATTAAAAAAAAGAAAGTTTTAAAATAATCCTTTTTTTTCTCATGATACTTGATTTGCATGCTTCATCAGAATAGAAATGGATTTTGAAATCAGTTTCCTATATAGTTGGCAAAGGTTTTTTCTTAAATTACTTTTCTTGCACAATGATATTTAATGTTCCCAAGAATAGCATGAAGAGAAGAGAATACCAAGTACCAAATCAGGGAACAGATAGTTGGGTAAATAGGGAATTTAAGACAAGGAGCCATTAAGCATACTCCTCTTACTTCAGGAGTAAGTCCTTTTCAAGGACAAGGGAAAAACAAAATGTACAATTCAGCTTCATGGCGGTAGGTGTAACATTTTAATAGCTGGCACGCTGCCTGTATCTGATGCACTCGTTCAAATAGGCAGATGCTGGATTGGATAAATGGAAGGGCATGTAAGGACACGGAGTCTAGCTCCTCACTGCATTTATTATCACAATATCTCACCGACTGCAGAACGTGGGAATAAAGTTCCCTGGATGTTACGAGAGGCTTTATACTGACAACCCGAGGTGGATGCTTTTGTTGTGATTAATGGAAACTAAAGCCATAGAACAACTGAAACTATTCTATGTCCAACTCAAGTACCGCTTTTAACATTTACTGGTGGAAAAGCCTCTCTCCCCCAAAGATCAACTCAAACTTAACTCACATGATTTATATTCTCGCACGGGTAATCTTATACTACCAAATTCTTTATTAGCAGGTATTTTAAAGCCTGCACATTTTCATTTTTATACAAAAGTCAAATACTTTTTTTTGGACTGGGTATGATGGATGGCATGACTGATTAGAGACCCCAGGTCTGTCTTGCCATGCTCCATGTCACCCTATAGCACCCAGCTGGTAAAGCCCAGCAATCAGTAGACAGATGACAAGAAAGCTCACCATTTTAGAGCAGAAAGATGACAGGTTTTCCTTCTTGTTTTTTATGTTTTAGGGTTGACATTGACTTTCATCTCACCCAAGCCGCTAGGGATGTGTTCTACCTTAAAAACAACGTAAGGCTCTGGAAATGATTTCTCATACAAATTTGCCTGTGTGCATTTGAAAAGGAAAGCTGATTTTTAACGTGTGTATTCTTTTAGTCTTTGATGGTAGCACACCACACAATTTATGTACGTATGATGTTATTGCTACTAAAAAATGTCTCCGGAGAAAAGCTCTAACCATATCACCTGGTTTCTAAGGAAAGATGCTCAGATTTGCAGAGCTGCAGAGCACCTGCTTGCACTGGGTGAATTACAGTCACGGAGGGTGCGATAGCAGTCGCCCAGGTATGAAAAACAGCTTCTTAGAAAGTATCTCCTCAAATATCTGTTGCTGCCATGAACAACGTCACAGGTGTCCATGAGTCAGCACTGCGGTCCGTCCTATTTTAACGCAGAGACCAAACCAAAAACTTCTGCAAGAAAATAAACGCAGCGCGCAACTGCGGCTGTAATGTGTGCAGGGATCCTCCCGCCGGCTCGCAAAATGAATTAAAAAGGAAAGAAAATGTTTATTTGCCCGTGCAGCCCTGGGTTTTTGGTGGTGTGTTTTTTTTTTTTTTTCGGTGAGTAATGACTGCTCTCTGCTACTTGATAGCCGAGGCTGGCAGCACTATGGCAACCGGGCTGCGGGAAGGGCGGAGGGGAAAAGTCGCTTAGCAACTGGAAGCTTTAGACAGGCAAGGCTGGTTTAAAGCACAACAGTTACAAAATAAAAAAAAAAAAAAAAAAAAAAAAAAACAAAAAAAACACCACAGCAAAAAAGCAACAAAAATCCTCCCCTCCCAAAACAAACCCACAGTTGCTACCATCAGAAAAGATGAGATGATTAAAATATAGATCACAAGAGTTGAGAAAAGAAGAAAAGAAGAAAAAAAAGAAAAGGCATGGCAAAGCCAATAAAAAAAGGAGGTAACAGCTTAGGGGAAAAAAAAGTAGAGATATTTTATACTGATCATCCTAGACGCAAGCTCATCAGTGCAAACAATTGCCCTAAACCAGCCCAGACTATTCCCCGCCAGATCCCAATACTGTTCCACAAAGCAGAACGCCGTAGGCAGCATCTCCCCAAGCTTTGGCCAGGAGTCCAGAGGGGCTCAGCGGCTGCAGCCCGGAGCCCCCGCACAGGCCCTGGGCAAAGCTCCCGTGGGCTGCTGGCACCCAGAGCCGCTGGCAGCGGGGCCGCCTCTCCTTGGGGAGGTGGAAGGAGCAGCGCCTGCGTAGTCTTGCTCCCGCTCATTATTATTTATAGCCTTCCTCCGGTATGATAAGGACTCTATGGGCAAGAAAAAAACATAATATGAAAGGTTATCCAATACACCAATTCAGATTTTTAGTAATAATTTTCCAGAGATGTTTTTCCAGTGCTCCAGGCACCCTAACACTTCATTAATAATGCAGTAAAATCCCAGCAACATTACATTAATCACTCCGGTGGGAACCCAGCCAGTCAGGCACCTCTTTTTCAGTCCTCCATCCTCAGCCTTCTCTAAGCACTGTCTCAAACAGACGTCTTTCACTGCATGCTTGGAAAGTTGCCCAATTTGAGCTATTTTGGACTAACAAAGGGACAATTTCATCCAAAGACACAGAACCCCCACAGAGCTGCTGCCCTCCCCCTCTCTAGTGCAATGGGGGTTGGGTGTTTCTGCTGACCATCGGCCGGGCAGGAGAACATGAAAGGAGAGACTAAGATGGTCTAACCTTCCCTTTTAAAGTCTACCTAGAGACCAACAGGGAGCTAACTCGCATCTGCAGGTATGAGGAGCCACAGACTCTACGTTCTGCCTACGTCACGGGGTTTGGTTTTGGTGTTTTTGGTTTGTTTTTTTTTAAGTGCAGAGAAATCAGTTTACTATTGGAAAAGCCTGATCAAGCAAAAATGAAAATAGATGCTGGGAATGTGTCAGTCTGGTCAAATATCAGCATAGTCAAGTCGCAGGCAGGTTGGCAGGCAGAATTGGATGGCATCGTTTTTTTTCCAGCCAACCAACCCGACCGGCAGCCAGAACGAAGACGCTGCCCGAGCTCCCGGCCACCCCTGCGCCCTGGCCGGCTGGCCTGTCCTGGCTGCCTGCCTGCTGCCTCGGACCCCGCAGCGGCCAGCTGCTGATGGGCAGCCGGCTCTCCGGCTGCAGCCTCGCCACCTCCCAGGCTCCAGGGTTGCTGGCTGAACCAGTGTTTTTAGGGCTTATAATGCTACAGGATTATGTGTTCACGTTTACCAGCAGCATTGTCTCCCCAGTAGATAATGCTGACTAAATTGATACTTTACAAAGGCACAAAGGAGTCAGCTTGTGACTGATACACAATACTGGTTAACAAGACACATACAATGGTGGTATTAGTGGGAGGAAAGAAAAGCTCAACTTTCTGTCAGTCATAGGTTCATTAGAAAGTAAAGAGCTGTTAGCAGGCAGAAAAGCTCTTTAGATGCATGAAAATGGTACCAGTTCTGAAAAAAAAAAAAAGGAAAAATTAATCTTGCTTTAATGCTGGTGGAACTAACTCAAACTGTCTTCCCTCAAGTAACCTTTTTTAATAGAATTCTGAAATGTGTACAATAAAAGAACAAGATCTATGAAAATCCCATTTTTCTTCGTTAAAAATACCCTCAAAGCATCTTACATATGCTTTGACCAGCGATTGATAGTGTCAACCTGAAGCTTCTTGAGGAATGTCATACATTACTGTAACACTAATAACCAATAAAAGCTTCTAGAGTTATAAGAAATAAATAATGTGAAAGGTACGTTATCTTTTCCTTTTGTCTCTTCTAATGTTTTTCTAGAGTTCAGGGAGGTCTTACAGTCAGAAGATGTGAGAAGGAGGTATATAAAATGCTTTAAATCCTCTAGTCACACAGAGAGAAAAGAGGTAAATTGTTGCAGACAGTGTGCAAATTTTTCTTCCAACAAAGTTCAGTGATTCTTGGATTTAAAAGTCCGAGGGACATACCTGCAAGCCCGAATAGCTAGGTGTTTATTTCATCTTTTTTTCTTTCCAACATCTTTGTGCTCATGAGATGAGCTGTCAGAGCCTCCAGCACAGCCTGGAAGTCCTGCCCCTTTATTGCTGTACAGCATTTTTGGCTGACAAGTTGTACAAACCTTATTGCAGTACTGTTTGTCTTGGAGCAGAAATAGCAAAATGTAACCCACCTCACTCACATGATCTTACAACTCAAATAGCCATAGATTTTAACACTGCATATGGAATAAGGTACCACACTTGGTCTGAGACGTAAGAATCCTGATACAACTGTCAATATGTAGATTCACTCATCTCTCTATATTCTCACTCACCCCTCCACTTGAAAACAAGTCCCAAAGGTAGAAAAGTCCAGGTATTAAAAACATCAATGTAAGACACACAAATCTTGTGACGTGCATGGGCACTGTCATTTGCTGGCCTGCTGGCTGCCAGTGACACCAATGAGCTACCAGATTAAGCTATGTAAGCTATAAGGGTTAGTTTTGCCTTGCTTTGGATGCCATATATTGCAGCAAATAATATATGTCTTGGTAAGGACAGGCAAATGAATTCATTTTTTCTTAACCAGTAACTTCTGGGAAAAGATAGTGGTAGGATCTAATTTTAACATAGTTCTTACCATTTGTTTTCTATGACAATATTCTAAATTATATATGCCCTTAGAGGACAAATAAAAACAAAAATATGGAAAAATGAACGTCATATATGCAACTGAAGATTGTTGTAACAGATGCAAAAGCAAGCTAAGCTTGCTCAGGCCACCTGTTTTCTTTGCTAAATTTTGAGTATTTCACCTTGAAAGTTTAACCGTCTTCACCAATAGTTTCTTGCACCCTGAAAAGCCTGACTGTTTTCTGCTTCTCTATGCAGGGACACTCTATTATTATGATTATTGTCACTGGGAAAGCCTGTGAAGACAAATGTGTTGCCCGAGTACCATCTAGTGGAGGGAATGCTGGAGAGAGAGAGAAATGAATATGCTGGACCCACCACCTCTCCTGGGGCTTTCCTGGCCTCCTCCCCTCGCCCACTTTGCCTCTGCCCTCTGTGCTGCTGCAGTCACATCCACTGCCAAGCACTCGCTCCAGAAGCGATTGCAGGACTTGCAGAAAGGAGAAGAAATTATTTGAGGTGGGAGCCAAGCCCATCAGGGCAGTGTCGGGTCTCTGGGGAAAGAAACAGTCATCTTCGAGTTGCGCAGACACTTTTTCAAGGCTCTGTCTCCCCGAGTCCCGCAGAGACTACCTAGGACTGAAATGCCTTTTAATAATACAGACCATCAAGCTTAAGAACATTTGGATATTTTACTCTGTTTTCTGAAGAAACTTCTAGGCAAACCACACGTCAGTGATGCCACCTGTTTCTTATTTGACAGCAACCATCTGGACAGCAAATACTCTAAAGCCAAGAAAGTCATTGCAGTCTGCAAGGCAAGATAGAGAGCTGTAATTTAAACGCCCGAATGTCAACCACAATATGAAGTATTATATGCGGCCCAAGGGAGGGATGCATAAAATGGAAAGCATGCCTATAGCAATAAGCCTTGCATTAGGGGAAACAATGATTAAATATGTAATGTATGGGCTTGAATGGCCTTCTACTCACCCTCTTTCTGTTTGCAGTGACCACTAGACAACAGAGGAAGCCTTTCCAGAGATTAAACAAACTTAGAGGTGGAGCAAGCAAAGCAAAAGTAGCAAAAAGCCGAGCAGACGCACCTCATGACCTCATTCTCTCACACTCCCCTAGCAGCAGTGAAGTAAATAGCCTGTGCACGCAGCTGGCTGCTGGCTGCTAATCTGGGTCTCTCCTTCCCCTAATCTTCCTCCTCAGCGTCCCGTCAGTCTTGTGTTTACCTCCTCATTTCCTTCTACCCATCTCACAGTTTATTTGGTTCCTAAAGATTAAAATAAAACAAAAAAGTAAAACCAGGAAGAGCACTAGGAGAGTTAGGCCTGTATCTCATTGCAGCAGGGCAGAGCTCTGCACAGTAAGAGTAAAATTCAATAGAGAGTATAGGGCAGTAAGGCTGGAATAGGGAAAACATTGGAAATTGAAGTGTATAATTTGCTTTTGAAAGGTGGAGTACTGAGCCAGGCAGAATAAAAAAGCAATGATTTTTAGTGCTGCTTGACTAGCTGGCAATCCTCCCATCTTCAGACTGAGTGCTAATTTTTAAACTATGCAAAGTGTCTCCTGGGGCCACAGAGCGTTATCTGTAAATGAGACCCAGGGGAGGGAGGGCAGGCTTCAGTGATGGGCACTAAGCACAAGAGAAGTGCCTCAAGGTAGCAGTGAGGCAAACCAACCAACAACCCTTTGTTTGCATTCTGTAAGTTCCTTATAATAGTGGTGGCCACAGGGCAGTGATCAAGAGAAGAATTACCAATGACAAAAAGAGGAGGGAACTGCTGTCAGACAACAAGGTAACAGTGTTCACTATAGTCTTAGTCCATAGCTGTAACAATTACATTAGTTATGATTAGTATGAGAGATCCAAGATATTTTGGAATCAAACTTGAGTATCTGATGCTTTCATCGGGTGAGGGAGTACAAGGTCTTTCCTGTGTAATTCTCCCAGACATAGGTATTGTAAGTGTGAGAGTGTTATCTCCATGGCTGTGGCCTATGCTCCATCCCGCTGAGACAGGCAGCCCTACCTGACACCTGCAGTCCCTCAGAAGACTTTAACTAAGCCTCCACCTCCTTCAGCACCAAGGGGGAACGTGCCTTCAGTGGCCAGCTCCATGCTGGAGGACCTTGAGGGACAAGGCCAAGCCAACATCCCCTGCAGTCTCAGTAGTGAGTAGAGATGCTAAAAACCTAGTGTGGTTATCTAGACCAAAATTCTTTCTGCACATACATCTCACACCTAAACTGTGTGACTTTGTATGAGAACATTCAGCTAGACTGGTGCCTCTGCAGACCATGCCCCAAGACCTGCTTAGAGAAAAGGTCTAGAGAAGATGGCGTGGTAACTTGTGAGACCATGAGCCTAGAGGAGATGGCATGGTCATGGGTATCAATGCTACTCACTGTGCAGCCATGCAATATTCCTAAAGCTTAGTCTGCAAGAGGAGGAGGGCGTTCAAGTAGGCACAGGCAAAGGGAAGAGGGATACAGAGCAGGAAGAGCCCATCTGTCTCTGCCATGTGATGAGTCCCATGGCACTTCCCTGCTGTGTCCGTAGGCTGCACTGCCAAGTGAATGGATAGCCTTATGCTATTTCCAGTGTCTTGCTGGGAAAAAGAGAGGACATTCGAGATCAATAATAGAGCTTTGGCTAGGTTTGCTGAGTGACTCCTGGCATGTGCCATGCCAGCAAGATCTGGGAATGCTACCAAAAGCACTCTGCTCACTGGGAATTGCCTTTACTGGTCTGGAACTGGATGCAGAGTGTCCTGCTGCATGAGAAGTTTGCTTCCTTCTCCTGACACGAGTCACTGCATGTGGCAGGGGGAAAACAATGTTCCCACAGGAGCATGAAATCCCAGGGAGTTCTGCCCAGGGTTAGTATTAAAGGTTTCTCTCCAGTCTTGGTGTTTTCTCTGCCTCTGTTCCTCTGTCCTGAGAAGGGAGCAGTGCCTCTTTTGTCCCAGACTGCATGCAAGAGTCTCCTCAGTCAAACCAGTTTCTTTAGGAACCTGTCCTGCAAGTGCTGACCTCTCACCAGAAAAGCACCTGGAAGGCTCTCCGTGCTTGAGAGTGAAAGATTGTGAGTTATGCAATGTCGTCTTCTTGCCTGACAGAGATTACGGTGTATTTAGCCTAGCCCACGTGGTTAGCACTCTCAGCTCATCATTCCCTAGCATTTGAAACACTGGGCTTCTGGGGTGGAAAAAGGCAGTGGTAGAAACATGGGCAACGTTTTGGAGCTTCGTAAGGTCCTTGGACACCAAAATAGAGACAAAGTCTCAGGCTGAACTGTGGAGAGTTGTACACCACAGTAAGCTGCATTGTATCCCCAGTTCAGGTCAACGGGGGATGGATTTCTCTGCTGAGCTCCTGGCTCTCACCAGTGCCTGGGCTCACTTCTGCAAACTAGTTCATTCCAGGACAGCATGGACAAGACTGCACCAAGTGCTACTCCTTCCATCCTACACAATCTTCCAATGCTATCCCAGCAGGTTTTACACCCTCAGACATGCCATACACATATGCAGCTTCATGTTACAAAGCCACCGCTCTGGCAAGCTGCAACACAGGTTATACACTACTTCAGACATTTTGAACTGGGAAAAAACCACACAAAAAGAAACATTTTCCATTGGACTGCATAGGCACCACATGGGATGAGACAAGTCGCAGGGACAAATGCTGTATAGCATGGATCTGTCTGTGCTTACCACTTGGCCTCAGCACTGAGGATTAGCTCCTGGCTCTCTTCTATTTAGCAGTGTAGCCACAGGGTCTAAGTAACCTTCTCCAGCCCTATCACAGCTATACTTGTAATAACATAATCCTATTATTCTTAATATAGCTCAAGCTTAGGAAATCATTGTCAAATTCAGCCATCTTCCAAAGGTACACTTTCAGACTTTTTGAAGGACAAGATTCAGCATTTCTGAAGAATAGCTTCATGTTGGTTTAGATCCATATCCTGCATCAATAAATACATTCTAGGCCAAAGAACACACGTAGAGAGGTGTGGTTCTTATTTCTTGTGATTTTTTTTATATTTGAGGAGATTGCAGTTTGGTTTTTTTTTTTCTATCAAGAAAAAGTATGATGTGGCATGCATATGGCTATGATATAGATGCTGTATTTGGAATTACCAGAAAGATCAAATTTACTAGGCATTTCAAGAGCTCTTCAACTGAAATAATAAATCAAACATCACGGGCCCAACAGTGTTCTCTTTATACTGTGGCAGCCAGAGTGAAATTGATTCATAGAAGTAGAGCCAGAAGGATTTGGCCAAACACCTATTTACCTTAAGGAAGAGTTAAAAAAAAAATTAATGATGCTTTGGGAAAATATCAGATTGATAGCATGAAATGCCCATAACCAATAGTAAAAATCTACTCAATTAAATGGATGCCATCTGTGTATTCTGGCATTTGGTAACATAAACAGCTGTTGATATATTTGGACTTAGAACCAAAACTATAACCAGTAAAGCTTCCAGAAATCATAAAAGAGAATAAAAGAGTATGAATTCACATGTTTCAGCAACTCGTATTTCACATTTGTAACTCAAATTTTGTTCCATGACCTTATGACAGAAACAAGAAGAGGGACTACAGTTACAGCAGCCAGAAAATGTCTTTGTCATTGACAACAATTAAGGAAAAAAAGAGGATAAAATGGCTACAAGAGGCTTAGTGCCAGAATATAGCCCAATAGACAGCCATGATCCAGCCTACTATGGGCTTGCCTGAGCTTGGGTCATCTCTATTATGACTGGACAGTAGCATTGTAACATAAAAACCATTTCTTTCATCCTAGTTGTTTGCCTTTGAAATGTGAGCTTCTAGTAACTTGATTCACCCATGAACCAAATATAAGTTGGTCTCATCTATGTTATGGGAACACTAGTCTACCTTATATGCCTGCTTAAATCTCTGTGCTTACTTTACCTGAGGTAGCTTAAATTGACTTTCCTTAAGTCTTTTAGAATTCCTTTTGCTAAATGGAAACATGGAAAAACTCCATTTTGAGGCAGATTTGTTTGGGAAAAAAGTAATGAACCAGAAGTATGGAGTATGATTTTTGGAAGGAAGATCATATTGGAAGATGATACTATTTACAGCTTTAGCTAATGCAAAACGCTATTCCCAAACACTGCCAAAGTGCAGTTGATTTTCAGAGGAAGGCTGGTAACTGTTTATACAAATCTAGCAACGATACTTGGCAGAGAGCCAACGAAATGCCACCAGTGTTTGAAACTGCAGGAGTAATATGCCTATTGCCTATCTCAACGGAATTTGATCCAGAACGCTGAAGTTAATATAGCTACTCTGTAGGGGAAAAAAATAATTGGGCTTTGAAATAAAAAGAACTCAGGAATTTGGATTTCCTTGCTCTCCAGCCAACTGCTCTCCAAGAGCACCATACCTTTTCTCAAATGCACACGAGGGACCCAAAAACTGGTAGTGCCTGTAACCTGCCTGCATCTTGGTGCTGTCCGAATTACAAGGCACTTCTTTGCTTTGGGCTGGTAGGGGGTTTGGTGGTGACGGATGGCGGCGGACCCAGCCATAATCAAATGTGAGCTGCAGAGCAATGGAGGTTGGATTGCATAAAGTGATGAAAGCAGAAGTAGGTCTGTGTCAAATAGGTACCCAGGCATAGATGGGGTGTATTTCACCCACAGGTGCTTTTTTAAAACCACAAAGTAGTTGATTTTACTCAAAGCACCAGAGAAAACATTTTAACAAAATATCGTGTTGATTTTCAATGTTTTCTAAGGAAAAGAGGAAAGACTAGATCCGCAGAGGAAATTAGGCACTAGAATGCTCTGTGTTCCACTGAATAACTAGCATAAAACACTTTAACATTCATTGCAGATGAACTGGGATCCAGGCTGCTATTATACCATATAATTGCCAAGGAAGCAACTGGCTTCAGTTTCCAAGAACTGAGTGCAAGTTGTAGCGTCATGAATGACACATCAAAAGAGCCCGCAATGAAAGCCTGATTTATGACAACTCAGTGTTAATGGCAAAAATCAACGTCCTGCTTTGCATTGAGCTAGGTTGGAAAGTCCTAAGCAAGATGGCCAATCTGTCCAAAGTCTGCGAATATCAAATATTTTAGGAAGTAAATGATAAAAAGCATTTTACAAGTTATTTTGTGAAAATATTGACTGCCCTAAAACTCTTTAGAAACCCAGTGTTGCATACCCATGCTGAACAAATGACATAGTCATGTATGAACTTTGTACTGAAGTTGTAAATATAAGTATTGACATAGTGGCTGTGCTATATATTTCATAGATGGTAATGAAACATTAATCTTGGAAAAAACAATCCTTCAAAGCTGTAAGCCTTGGTTCTGCATAGTTTTTGGGTTTTTTCCATTGAATTTGCTAAAAAGTCAGTTGGACTCTGCAAAGGCAGAGGGACAGACATAATAATTTCCCTTTTGCCAGCTGAAAGGGTTTTATGGCAACATTGAAAATATGAAACACTTTGTTGAATAGTTGGCACTAATGTCTGGTTTAGGAACATAGAGGGAGTATGGCAGTTCCTTTCCATGGTGTCTGGAGAATTTTTGTCAAAGAGCGACTCCATAAACAATTGCCATGCACAGGATTTAGTATGTAGAATGCTATTTAAGCAGTTAAATTAAATGTGAGGTAGTGCCCTACACGTTCAAAAAGTTGTTTTCTTTCTTAGTCTCTGGTTTCCAAAAAGGATCTTTGTCAGAATGTAGTTTATAATGTATCATGCAACATATTTTAATAGAATAGCTGAGATGGGTCGTTCTTCATCTAAAAATTAAAGGGCCCCACCACCATCATCATAAATGCTGCATTACGTTTGAGGTTTGGCAGGCTTTTAAGGTCACCTCTCTTTAAATTTGAAAATGCTTGCTCACATTCAAGTCTTCCTGCCAGGAGGACTCAATTCATTAACTTGCACTTATATGAATGGCTATTTTACTGTTTCTTTAACTGAACTTTTATGCTGACTGCCTGCTGTGTCCTGAGTGCTGTGAGCATTTCAGAAAGTAGGTGCATGCTGTGAAGGCAGCCCTCTCTGTAAATAATGTTCCAATTAATAAGACAATTATACAGCACTGCAGTACTTTATTGGTGTTCTCTGTTACTGCAGTGTCGGTCAGAGCACAACAGTTAAGAGAGCATCAACATTTTCTTATAAGCCCTTCTCTCCAGAAGCTTAGACTTAGAAACTCATACCATTCTGAAAATTCAATAGCAAAGAAGCAGAAACGCATGCATTTTACGGTGTTTTTATATAAAATTGTTTGTAGATTATATGAGTAAAATTAAAATGAGAAGAGGGGATTTGGTTTAGAGTCTTTTTAAATGAAATGCTTTCTACTTTATGGGATGTAAGAGTAAAAACAGAATGGAAATATATTTTCAGTTACATGTTAAAATGTTTACTCTCCAAAGGCATTTTAAACTGAAATTTTATTGGTCATTTGTCTGTTACATGAATGGGTCCTGGAACAACTGTAGATTGAAATTTTTAAGGTCCAGACACAACCTGTGAAGACCTGGATAGACTTTAGCTGTCCAGCATGAAAGACCCTGCACCCGCCGATGAGCTGCTGTGTCACCCTGGGGATGCCTGCAGTCTACAGCCGCTTTTGCTCTTTTCGTTTAAGTTCCCCAAATGCCTAGGTTTGTGCTTCTGAGCACAGAAAGAGTTTCTGTCTAAACCACTTGGTACCTATGCCATGTCTTAGCCCAAAAGAAATGCAAGTTAGTCACTGAGGCTGATGACAAGTCACCCAGCAGTTTCGGCAAGGACAGAACAAGAGAGATACGTGTGTTCCTCTGCGCTGATTGTAATTTCTGGAACGTGTCTTGCATAAGTTGGTCTTCAGGTTTTGAAGGTTGTAGGTTTGGCAGGATCATTGCAGTTGGACTCAATGATCTTAAAGGTCTTTTCCGACCTGAAGGATTCTATGATTCTGTGATTCTAAGAAGTAATGGCTTTTTTTCCCTCTGGGCCCTGAGACTGTAAGGGAACCTCAGACTATCCCCTCCCGGGTAATGATGCCCTGAAGGGCTATCAAAATCCCACTACTGCTTTCTTTTAAAACATGCAGGAAGAAGATTCTGTCTTTTTCCCATATGACAGCTTTCTCATCAAATAGTCAGAGAACTAATGGAAGAAGGAGGATGTCCGGGGTGAGGCCAAGAAATAAACACGAAAAAGAAGGCAGAAAGAACAGACCTTACAGCCCAGTGGTGAGAACATGTGCATGGAGGCGACGGTCCTGTGTCTCTGCATAAAATACAGTCTTAATACAGATGCAGTCTTCCATCATGTTCACCTGTGAGTACATTTGTATATACACATATATACCCATATATGTGTGTATATATAAATACACATTGATTTTTAATCAGTTAAAATGTTATGAGAAACCCATAAAGTATATTTCAGATGTAATCAACATTTTTCCATGCCTCTGTTGAGGTTCCTCCAGCCATTATGAACATTTTAATTCTAGAAGATGTAGAATGTGTCTGTTGTATACTTGCGCAAATTCCAGAGCAATGCAGGTCTAATACTCAGTTGGGATCCTTCAGCTCTGTGATAATATTTAATAAGTATCTGGTTTTTTTGTCTTATGCATACAAGTGGTTATGCATTTTTCAGATTATCAGTTTGGAAATTCTGCTCATTTCTGTCCTTATCAGCTCTCGTGGTGTTATTGCAGGTTATTTACCGTGGCTTAGATTTTACAGTATAAAATAGAGTATACAAACTTCAGAGGCTTTTTAAATCTACTTGATGTAAAATCCACTGGAGAAACACCTGTCCTCAGCACCATTTACCTGACAGGGCAAAGCTGTTTAAGCTGACTGTCCTGCTTTCAGCTGGGATAGAGTTAATTTTCTTCCTAGTAGCTGGCGTAGTGCTGTGTTTTGGATTTAGTGTGAGAATAACACTGATAACACACTGATGTTTTAGTTGTTGCTAGGTAGTGCTTACCCTAGTCAAGGACTTTCTTTTTCAGCTTCCCATGCTCTGCCAGGTGCACAAGAAGCTGGGAGGGGACACAGCCAGGACAGCTGACCCAAACTGACCAAAGGGCTATTCCATACCATATGACGTCATGCTCAGTATATAAACTGCGGGGAGTTGGCCGGGGGGCAGCAATCGCTGCTCGGGGACTGGCTGGGCATCGGTCAGTGGGTGGTGAGAAATTACATTGTGCATCACTTGTTTTATATATTCTGTTATCATTATTATTATTATTTTCTCTTTCTCTGCTGTCTTATTAAACTGCCTTTATCTCGACCCACGGGTTCTACTTTTTTTTCCCCTGATTCTCTCTCCCATCCCACCAGGGACAGGGGGAGTGTGAGCAAGTAGCTGTGTGGTGCTTAGTTGCCAACTGGGGTTAAACCATGACACTGACCATCAGCCAAACCACATGAATTTGCACTGTTGGTGTCAAAGGATGGGAAAAAAAATAGCTGTTCATGTGCCTGCATTCACTTTTCAGGAGCACTCCAAGGTCAGCTACTAAAACCAAGCTGTGACCTTCCCTCCAAATTCATTTGGCCTCAGTTTAGGTGCCTGTGGTGGTGACGTCCACACCTGAGATGGGTATCTCATCTCCCATTATACCCCACACTGGCCTTGTCAGTTAGTAAAGCCAGTGGTGTTTTAAGATCAAGTGGAATTGCTTGCTATAGGATGAGGTGACTGCAGCCTATACACTGCTGGCTGTATTGTCCAGCTTTCCATCCCCCATGAAGACAACCTGGATTATTTGTTCAGCTGTACTGAGGTGAAGCCACCCCTGACTTCAGCATTCCTGCTGACCACAGAGCACAGGCAGACTGGAAAGCCACCTTGTCATCGGTGTATATTTATGCATTTTACACTGGATCAGTATGGTGAAATCTTGAGGAGAAAAAGAGCTCTCTACATTTATTGCAGATATGGGAAACCAGGGAAACGGAAGAACTAGCAAATCTAGCTAAGCTACTGACAACAGCTCTTATGGGGCTGTGTGGCAAGCCAGGTCCAGAAGAGTGAAAACCACAAAGCCATTCCTTCCTCATGTCGCAGAGAAGCTTTTTCCTATCAACCGCACTGAATGTCGCTGAAGCTCATCCTGTTTCAGTACCTGGATGCCCAGCTCAGGATATCTATGCTACAACACATGCAGGCTGCATTGTGCTTGCCTGCAACTTCATACCAATAGTTTAGTCTGACTAGGGGATTTGTATCACTGGCGTGTTTCAGAGATGCTGGCATGTGAACCTGGCACAGCAGGGATAAGAATATATGCAAAAGGAGAAGCCATTTTCATCATCTGGGCAGCAGAGCAATGCTAAGCATGACACAGCTAATCTGCTTGCAGAGTGTTTTGCCTGCTCCCTTTTGTCCCCCAGCCCTGGCAGGGCTGTTGTCAGTGCAGCACGGAGGCCTCCGGTAGCGCTTATGTCCTTGCTCACTTTGATCAGGCTGACTCAAGTGCAAAATAATGTCACATTTGAGAAGACAAATTGTATTAGTTGAAACATTACTTCGTGAGGGTACACATGAAGGTCTGTCAATGGACAGTGGGAACCACTGGCGTGAGACTAAGAGAAAATACCATTTACGGGGCCATTTACAGATCGTTGTTAATGAGTTTAGTCTACCCATGCCTGAAAAATATAAATAAAGGTTTTCATTAGGCTTTCTGGGGTGCAGATGTTCCCTCTGTTGAGCGTCCAACTTTGTGCAAAGGAGGTGCACTGTTTTACGTAGAGCCTGAACCAGAGGAAAGGCGATTGTGGGGAGGAGAAAGAGGAAGCACGACACAGCAGGAGACACAAACAGACCTTGGTAAAGTGATCTTTCTTCACTGGAAACATTTCTCCTGCTAATACGTTGCCTCTTCTCATTGCTGTTGGTGCAAAGGTAGGAAATGAAAGCTTCTGGAGGAAGCCAGATTTCCCTTTCATGGGGTTTGTGGAAAGGCATGGAGGCACCTGGAGTGGGAGCATTTCCACGTGTGTATGGCTGTGGGGAAGAGGGCGATGGGGAGGGAGGTGTGCCCAGGAACCAGGCTGTTCTGCAGGCTGTTGGGAGAGATTAACGTCCTTGCTCCAGGGTTTAGGTGAAAAAATGTTGTGACAGCTAGAGAAGGTTGGGGAAGAAAGGATGAGTGAGCCAGCTTCCACCACCGACCTCCTCTCCACGAGGAACCAGCGAGGAGCAACAACGGTTCTGTCGTTGTCACACCAAAAACCCTGCTGTCCTGCAGGCAGGGCACTAATGACCAATGACTAATGAGGTTTATCCCCGGCAGCCAGGGCTCGAACACTATTTTGGGTGCCAACCATCACATCATGCAGTAATTTTATGGAGGGGTGTCACGCACAGATCCCAATGCCTGTTACGGAGATTGATGTGGCTGGAAGTGCTGAGCAGAACGTCTATTTTTGTGCTGTTCCTGTTACACAGTTGAACAGCTGGCTCTGCGCTCTGACAGCCACCAAGGAAAGCCCAGCATGGCTTAAGAGTGAGAGAGCAGTGCACAAGAGAAGTGCTGTGTGGATTATTATGATGCCCGATCAGGTTGTCAAGATCCTTGAATTTCTTTTGGTAGTGTATAACAGAAGACAGAAGCAAAAAAAAGTGAGAGAACCAAGACTTGTATGTCTACTTTATAAATATATATATATATATGTATTTTAAATACTTTATTGTTAGGTTTCTTCAGGCACCTTGCTTTGGGTTTGTCTGTGACATCTCTTTTTCATTTCAGTGTTATAGTATTATTCTGGAAGCACTTACTATGAAATCTATAAATTCATACAAGCTGTTTTAAGGAAATCCCAGTCTTCTGATCAGCTTTGTGGAGAGAGACTGTTATATTAGGTCACTTGTGTGATTACTTTCCCGTGCTTTCCTTTGCACGGCCTTTACTGTAAGCCGAAGACTTTGCCAAGAAAGCAGGCCGAAATGAGGGTGAAGATTGATTACAACAAAGTTATTTATAATGACCATAAAATTAAGCCTTATCAAGTGACAGCATTATCCTGTGGTAATAGATAAATTCTTCTTTGTTCGGAAAAGCTAATTTGTATATAAAAAAACTCAGGCTGGCAACTGAAGCATGACGGTTGATATGTGCAAGATGACTTGCTTTCCAAGGTTTAGTGCGTTTATTGCAGCTCTGAAAGCTCAGACAAACTGTTTACATGCCTAACCAGCGGCCCAAAATGTAAGGTGTTTGCAAACCTCATAATGTTTTCAGCAGCTCCATTTCAGGCTATTGAAAACCATTAGTAATGCACCACAATAACTGGTTAAAAGAAAAACATATTGTTCAAACAAATCTCCATTAAACTGTCATCTTTATTTTTATACTTCTTTTATTGCCATTACGGGGATTTGTGTGTTTTTTTCTCTGTTTTCTCCGTTCTCTCCATTAGCAAGAGGTAGAAAGTGACTGCCTAAATGCACTTTTTTCATGATTTTAATTGTACACAAGTTGAGCACTGTGCACAGAACATGGAAATAACACATAGCGGTGCCAGTTTTGTTTGCAAGTAAGTGATGCAGAGTTGTAAAGCAAGTTCAGCTACAGCTCCTACAAATATCACAATGATAACTTATAGAATCATAGAATCATAGAATGCTTTGGGTTGGAAGGGACCTTTAGAGGTCATCTACTCCAACCCCCTGCAGTGAGCAGGGACATCATCAACTAGATCAGGTTGCTCAGAGCCCCGTCCAACCTGACCTTGAATGTTTGCAGGGATGGGGCCTCCACTACCTCTCTGCGCAACCTGTTCCAGTGCTTCACCACCCTCATTGTAAAACATTTCTTCCTTATATCTAGCCTAAATCTCCCCTCCTTTAGTTTAAAACCATTACCCCTTGTCCTGTCACAACAGGCCTTACTAAAAAGACTGTCCCCATCTTTCCTATAGGCCCCCTTTAAGTACTGAAAGGCCGCAATAAGGTCTCCCCGCAGCCTTCTCTTCTCCAGGCTAAACAACCCCAACTCTCTCAGCCTGTCCTCGTAGGAGAGGTGCTCCAGCCCTCAGATCATTTTTGTGGCCCTCTTCTGGACCCACTCCAACAGCTCCATGTCCTTCTTGTGCTGAGGGCTCCAGAGCTGGACACAATACTCCAGGTGAGGTCTCACCAGAGCCAAGTAGAGGGGCAGAATCAATGTCTGTGTCTTGCTCATGGGCAAATAACCTTCACCTGGGCCAAATAAACCACAACGATTCTGGCCCGTGCATTAACAGCAAATAAATGTCAAGGTGGAAGAGTAGGAAGTTTATTAGACTGAGATACAAATAATGAACGGCATCATAATGAAACTTTTAGTATTTAAACCATAAATGAAAACAAAATGACAGGAAAATGCTGAGCAGGCTGTCAGAGCACTAAATTTTTAAAGGCCAGGGAAGGAGCCCTTCGCTGCCTCCCCTGTAGTGATGGCCTCCCTGGGGTCCTCACTGCCTCCTCCCGACAGGACGAGGAGCGAGGCGTTAGGGCTTCCCCACTGTAAAAAGGAGCCAGGACCCACAGGAGGGATGATGAGGGTGGTGGGGGGTGGCCGGGCTCTGCTGCGAGGAGGGGAGGCAGAGTTTGGCTGGCGAGAGAGGGAGGAAACCCAACCCTTCTCCCAAGTGCTCAGCAAAGGACAAGGGGTGACACGGTCACTGGTGGCAGCAAGGAAAATGCCAGCGGTACGTAAGGAAACAAAATCTTCCTCATGAAGGTGGTTAAGCATTGAAGCTGTTTGCCCAGAAAGGTCCTGGAGATGTCCAAAACTAGACCGGTGTTCGTTATTCCAGTTCTCTGTACAAAGTGAGGGACACCGGCAGCACCACAGTCTTTTGCTCTGCACTTGCACCTAGCTGCATTAGTATGGAGATGTTGTTTAAAAATACTGTGCCCCGTAGCAGCGTGACACTGGCAAATATTTCTGGTGTCGAGCTGGCCTTAGCCACCCATGCCTCCGCAGTGCCTACTGACGAGTCAGGCTATGAAGGTCAGAATATCCTATAAACTGCGTCGGAGCCACGATGCCTTTTAGCTCCTGCCAAGTGAATTGCTCGTGACTGCAGGGGGAAACAAATGCATGCCCTTGGCAGCCATGCGGCTTTCGCTGTGCTACAGTATTTAATCACATGTTAGGCGTAGCATCTGATACAACAAGCTTTTCTTCCCTCACTTTGTTTTTTTGGTAGCTCTTTTGCAGTTCTCTTCCCAGTCTTAACACTTATTTCAGTGCTTATCTCAGTTTGGGAAATCTTTAGCATAGCACTAACTCTACCTTTTGATTTTCCTCTGTGAAACTTCAGACTAAACAGATACATTATTGGTGTAATAACAGCAGCTCCAAGTTACTTTTTTAGTATTTCCTTTTAGCAGAAGCAAAAAGGTTTCTAGGTTGTCTTAGGTTGCACCAGGACAGCTTTCCAGAATAACCACCCTGGTGAAAAATCTTCAGTGCTTTGATGAACAAGGTCAGTGATAAAAAACAGCTGAGAATATCTTTTTGGAAAACACTCTTTTTACCTTGAAAATAACACAGTATAAGCAGCCCACTGAAAAGTATTTTAAACCATGATACATAAAGTTCACACAATATAAGAAAGGCATTAAACTATAATGTCGGGAATGTCAGTTGCCACTGAAGGCTATGGAGCTGGTCAACAATTTAATCAGTGATTTGAAAGCACTGACTAAAAAAATTCAATTGTCAACGCTAAAAGATCATATACTCCTTAAAAGACAGCAAATGACCGAAGAGTGTTCCAGCTATAGTTAATTCCATTCTAGCTGTACTTTTGTAACATTTTCTTGACTTTATTGAAGATTTGGCAGTTGGACTAGGTGGTCATTGTAGGTCCCACTGAAATATTCTATTCTATTCTATTCTATTCTATTCTATTCTATTCTATTCTATTCTATTCTATTCTATTCTATTCTATTCTATTCCATTCCATTCCATTCCATTCCATTCCATTCCATTCCATTCCATTCCATTCCAGTCTTGGTCCCTGCTGAAAGGCAACCTGTTTCTGAAGTTTAAGCAGAAATGTTAGACGAGCTTTGAGCAGGGAGGATACTGGAAAAAATACCTCTTCTGACCTAAATATATACATATATATACATATATATGTATATACATACCTTATTGATTTTTCTAAACAACTATTTAGGCAAAGTGACCAGGGAAAGATACTGAAATTTGCCCAGAATATAGCCAAAAAGAGGGCCTTTTGGCACTCTGGTGTATATTGCCTTACTTCATAGTGATGATCCTTTAAAAAAAAAAGTGTTCTTTTTAAATACAATACATATTTTGCCTTGTATAGACTAGTGATGCATTGACCCTAAGGCCCCAGCGCATATGTGCACGTGGCTCACTGTATAGCTGACTTCTCCTTCAGCTGTCACGCACTCAGCATGGTATGGAGCAGACTTTTGTAGATGACAGCAGGCAAGGCAAGGCTGATTGCAAACATAAGAGTAAGCTGTCACATTCATATCAGTAGGAGCACAAACAGTTGCAAAGAGAAAGGAAAAAAAAGCCCTTTCCAGCAATTATTTCAGTGTCCATATTTACTGTTTTGGGAGTTTCCCCTTCAGCTCCTAGCAATGAATGATATCATGGGAATTATTATTGTTAGATTTGGGTAAAGTTTTTTTGAGAAAACAGTTAACATGGCAAAAATGGTGGGTTTGTTTTTCTTCAAACCAATACCGATTTTCCCCTGTTTTTTTATCTGGGATGAGGGCTGGCATGGAATGGGAAGCTATGGTCATAAGCCTTGCGGGTGAGTTTCTGCCACCCCCTGACTGGGTGGCCAGCAAGCTACATCTCTCACTTGGGAAGTGGGGAAACTGAGTTTAACGTCCGGTACTGCCACCAGGGTTTTAAACCCAAATATCCTGCTGCTCAGGAGCGTGCTGTACCCTCCTTGTTATAAAATACAGAGGATGGAGCCGGGGAAATGCCCTCAAACTCTCTTGTCAATGGCACAAGACCTTGAGTGACTGAGCATCTGGCAGAGCAAGGAGGAGAGGTGATCACCTCGTCCCAGGTGAGCAGCCAGCCCTCCCCAGCAAGCAACGACACCCCTTCCTTCGTGTCCCGAAGACTTGAACAACATGGAGCTGTGCCACAGGAGAGACTGGCAACCAGCCAGCCGTAGATGTACTGCTCAGGTAGCAGAGGCAGGCGAATATAACTCTTCCTTAGGACAGGCAACTGTGCTCTCCCTGAGCCCTTGGGTAAAAGCTAGCCAGAGCAGGTCTGCTTCTGGGAGGCTTTCGGTAATATAGTATAGCATTCTTTTGCTTGTCTTGATGATCAAAAACTTAGCTTATTGTTTCATATTACAACATACTTTAATTTTTTTTTCATTTACTTGCTGAGTGTACATTCTATCTGTGAAAAGTGAAAGAGGATTAAGATGTGTTTCAGGATCTGTTTTTTTACTTTTTTTTTTTAAACAAAAACATAGTGTAAGATTGGAAGGAAAACCCCCACAATTATTGCCAAGAATATAGTCCAAGTGTTCATATAGCACCACAGACACCAACATCGTGCCTGAACACTGCCCAAAGGGCTGTGTGTGGCCTGGAGGCCATTTGCTACATACAAATTTGTCTACCTTTTTCTGTGCAAGGGAATTACCTGGTTAGGAAGTTTCTAAAATGCATTTTATTAGGGTTTTTTGGTGATGTTTGATCAGTTTTATGTATTCAGTGCTGAAGTCAAAGTGAAGAGCAGAATACCTGTCCTGGGATGGAGCTGGTGGTACCAGCATTGCTGATATCCAGGGCAAGGTGGGTCTTCAGTGAGTCAATCCCAGGGCCTTTTCGTAGCCTGCAGGAACCCTCCTCCAGGGATGACTTTTATCTTCACCATGGAGGTCTCACAGTGTCCCGTCTCCTCTGAGGACAGGTCATGATCCTTACCTTAGCACTTCAGCTGCCCAGCACTTGGGGATGAGCTTCACTGAAGCATCGTGAGATAAGGACAGACACTCTCACCATGAGCTGTGGTTGAGTGGAAAGTCATTGTAAGCGGGAGATGGCACAGCTGAGCTGTTGGCAATAGTCTTCCCTGCTGAGGAGCTGCTTTATGCTCTGTGTTAATATCCTAAAAGGGAGCGCACAAAGCTCAGGAATATTGCCCTTCAGCATGGTAAATGTGTGTATAGTTACTGCATGGTGTTTATAGAGACATTACAGTCCAGTGTAATAGTTCTGTTTCAAGAAATATAAAAAAGAACACCCTTGCATGATGTTTTATAATCACATCTTTCCTTCAAAATATGTCTACAATGCCCAATTTTCCTGTCCTACCAAACTTCTGCTCACAGTGAAAAAAAGTGTGAGGCCAGCATGTCTCCCACACCTTTTGTTTGCCTGACAGGCATGTGGATGTGCAGTGAGCTGATAATCAAAGGCTTGACTTAAGCGCAGCCACAATTTTTCTGATCCCTCCATAAAAACATACAAACCTTTCAGAAAAAAAATCATGTTTGAGCCTATGCCTCCAAAGGAGGGTTGTGGGTGTTTTGGTTTTATTAAAGATGAAGACATTACCACCTAGTGGCAAGACTTCAGAACATAGCAAACCTGGTGTCAAATCTTGGATCGAAAATCAGGTATCCTGAGTTTCTATGCTTGTCATGGCAGGCATAATGAAAAAACAAGAACAAGGCAAAAAATAATTTTAATTGTGAATGCAAACAGACAGCAGAAAACTGGGTGTACGTGTGTGTGTGGGATGAATTTCTGAAATTCTCAAGCCAAAGCCTGATGCTTGCCAGCTGCAACCGGTATGTGCTGGTTGTAAATTTTCATCCCACCTGAACTGAACAAACATGGCACACCCTGAATCCTCCAATTAATAAATAGACATGAGACAAAATCTGCAATTAGGAACCTGATCACATGTTGTGCTTCTGCACACAGGCTATTTAGACTGGGAAAATTAGGCTCTAGGTGCTGGAAAGAAGAGCTGGTGCTGATGAGAGGTGTTTCCAAAATGAAGTAGCAGTCTCAGAAAGAAGAAGGGAGCCTGGAAAAAAAGAAAACAAAGATCTTGCCTGAAGGAGTAACCTGGCAGTGGAGGAAGATGCAGGAGACCAGACAGCTTGTGGCCCATAATGCCTGAGACTATTAATGAAGAGCAGCAGCACGGCACGAACCAACCTGACTTTCAGCTTGACTGTCCTGGGCCAGCAGCAACCTCCTTGCTGAGATGGATGGTGAGAGCTTGTGACCATAGTGCTGGGGGCAGCAAGGGAGCGTGTGCCTCAAATCAGGGTAAAACTCTTGTTGTAAGAAACCTGAGTTATCCAGAGCCACTGCAGGCTGATGTTCATTATGTCCCACCCATGACAGCACCCTAATTCCAAATGAACCTTTTCAGCCACATAAAATATCCAAATAATGTAAATGACTGGATCCATGAGGTTTTGCTTGATGTTACCTAAACCCCTTGGTTTAATTAGACTTGTACAGCTGCCAACGATTTATTTTCTCCTGACACACTATCATCCTCTTGCATAAACTCCTAGGTGGATGCACGTCACTGTTATGAAATAAGCCGTACATTGGCTTCCTCTGGAGAAATTCGAGAACTGCCAGACTGATATACATCCCTGTCACTGTCTTCACTAGGGTTATTAATAACACTGCTAATTTGTTAAATCTGAGATTTTTCAAAGATTCTTCTGAAAACAAGCATTTAATGCTTGACTGATATCTCTGTTGAAGTGGGTATAGGGGAGGCATTCAGAAAGAAAGGAGTCTGTGGCAGATGTGTATTAGTGACATGTCTGGCCTTCAGCATCCATCTCTCTCAAGTGACGTCCCAGTCATGTAATTCCTCCGTTCTGCCTCACTCTTGAAATTGCGTAACCTCAGCAGACATTAATAATAAAGAGAATTGGTGTCTCTTTTTGTAAACTCCTTCTGGTCCTCTACAGTGAAACTGAGCTTCTAGGAATCATAGAATAGAATCATAGAATGCTATGGGTTGGAA
>VYZW01002537.1:0-11284 GCA_013401315.1 Balaeniceps rex | reverse complement strand
AGAAAACACTATACTTGGACATGAACTTTTATGCTCTACTTTCCTTGTTACACTCCACAAGAATTTTTATATATACATATATTTACTTAAGGGAATATTGGTGCTTTTTATCAGTTGCCTTTATAGTTTTTGTTCTTGATAGAATGCATTATGAATAATATAGCTTGAAACTTAAATAATAATATAAGCATTTTTTTAATTCTTCTTTGTTAAACATGTCTTTCTAATAACCAAAACCCGATTGAAGACAAAATACTATTAAATACATGAGATTAAAAATCTGGAAACATTGTTAACATTGTTCTAACAATAGCCACTTGCAAGGTCCTTGAATAATATTCACACCTATAGGAATGACTGTAAGACTGCAAATTTTATGCTGGTAGCATCATTAGCTAGTCTACAGAAAACAGAAGGAAAAGCTTAATACTGGAGGTCAATACCCAAGTATAGTGTTTTCTNTTAGTGATTAATACTATGGAAAAACCATTCATAGCAGGATTTGGATTGTGGACTATATAGCAACAAATGATGAAGAGTAAAGTAAATATCTAACTGCCTCACTAAAAAGAATAGAACACAGAATGATGCTTTAAATATTAAATATATTAAAGATGTGTGGATAGGCTTTAGCTTTGTGTTGATCCAGTTTTCTCAAGGACAGTGACACCAATTAAATGCATTCATAATATTCTAGAATGTTTTGACCTTTTCAGAGCATCCGAAGTATTACTTTAAGCTTTCAAGATTGATTTGGTATTTCACTGGGCATGCCAAATTTATTACAAAAAAGTAATTTTTATTTCAAGTGAAGCATTTTGTACAGTTTGCATGCTGTGCAAAACTGAACTTATACCAGATAGAACTATCATCTTCCTTCTCCATCTGTAACTTCAGAACAAGGACTGTGTTTTTCATACAGCTTGTGAACACATTAAAGTACTACTGGAAACAACTGTTAGCAGGTGTGGTATAGAGAAATGCTTCATGAATCTATATCAATTTGTTATCCCCGTTTAGCAAATTTCTGCGAGTGCCTGACCCTAAACATATTAGTCCTATTGGTTTATGATAAAATGCTTTGCTGAATCAATTCTATTCCCTATCTTGATCACTGATGGTTTGTGAACCTTAACAAAGGATTTTCCTAGGCTTTATTTTAGCACATGTCCCTAATGAGTATAACAAATATTTCCAAAGTGATGGTGATGTTACAAGATTTTTTTTATTGTTTGAAAACTTACACTTGATGAGTAGTGATTTATTTATTTCAGTTCCTTTGATTAGATGAAATCAAGTCTATACTGTTTTCTCTTTGAGATTCTGGGATACTTTCAGAGATGGAAGCCCATCCCTTCTGTTCTCCCATTTCCTCAGTTGGACACACTTTATGATGGCATTATATGTCCAGAGACTGCCTTATATTGCAGGATAGCTTTCTGATGCAGCAAAATTGTCTTTTTCTAGTGGTGGAAACATTTATTACATGACCTACTTTTTTACTATGTGTTTACTCTGTATTTATCTACATTAGCAAGTAATTCAGTGAAATAGGAAAGGATCTATATATTGAAAGTAGTGGGTGTTCANCAGCCAAACAGGGGAACTTTTTTTTATCTGTATTGCTTCTGATACCTCCAGTGTATTTGATCTGGGGAGTTTATTTTGGATGGGACAGAATTTGGCCCAGTGCAGCACATCTCTATTACACTTGTAGTTTGAAACTATCTGAAAGGAAGATAGCCTACAAACCTTTCTGTGGGTCCCTCTGGGAACACCAAACTCTTCATTCATTTAATTCATGCCAATGGCATTAACATACCAGTGCCCATATTATTATCACTAGTGAAAGACCTTTAAGTGTTATTATTTGTACCATTTCCAAGTGACACAAGGGCTTGTGCTGTCTGATCTACCTTCTCTGTCCAAGTTTGAACAACACACACTGCAAGGAAGACGTAGGGAAGAATAGTAGACTTCATCCAGCACCTGCAGTAGCAATGCTAGGAAGACACCATGAACAAAGCGGTCTCCTCCTACTCCCTTTTTCCAACATTTTTTCAGTTGCTCTAAGCTATAGGACTCCAGTTCTCTGCCTTTTCCACATGAAGGCGGGCAGGATGCTTTTGCAACAAAACAGACTTATATCAGTTCTGGGATGAACCCTCTGTGGCTGTACGATGCTGCAATGCCACGCAAGTCAGTGAAGATATGGTGATACAATGTGCAGATCTGACCCAAAAACTCAAGGTAGATGCTGTTAACACCATCAAACGGATGTATTTTCTCACTAATTATTATTTCAAAAGCAGACTTACAGTGAGAATTGCTTTTTATTAAAGGAGAGATTGGTTCTCAAACACCACTTAAATGCATTTATTTTGTTGTCTTTACTTATTTGCTGCTTGTTCCTTATTAAATTTCCACTTGACAATTTTTTTTTTTTCATTGCTTCTGAGAAATAAGTGGAAGCAGTATTTTTTATTAGTGACAAATGTTTTCAGAGTGGTAAATCACAAAATGCCTGGGTTTGGGTTACCTCTACCTTATAGATATATCTCCTTTAAACCAGCGGAAGAATTATGCTTAGGTACTTACTAGGCAGCAAAGCTATGGGCCACAAAGCCAGCCTTTGCTGAGCTGATAAAGGCAGATGACAGCAAAGAACAGATGATGAAGGCACTGTCCCTGCTAGTATATTTTGCTTTAGTTGCCTAGGCCATTACAGGTTGGACTGACAATAGAGGCATGGATGAAAGCAATACAGTTCATATTTCCAATGATAAGTGTGTTCATTTCAGTTGAATCATATTATGGATACTGATGTGCTCCTGGTAGTTCTGATAGAAGAATTAAAGTAGTCATCACTTCACTTCATCCATTACTGAATGTAGTCTTCATTTGTATTTGTTTCAGTTGATTAAGATTAGAGATACAGTAGAGGTTACTGCATATGTACTAAATTCAGATCTGACTAGGGAAGTATAGAAAAAGTTTTCACAACTCTTTTCTGCAGTTATATATTCTTAGCTTACATTTATAATCCATTATATAAAATCTAGTGAAGCATGTAAAATGCCTTTTGAATCAACTTCAAAGCAACTTTATTTCACTTTTTTACTAAAAGTATGCGATAGCTGAAAATGAAGTATCAGAAGCAATATGAATTTTGAACTGAATGAATTATGATATGAAGTCACTATTAGTGTAACATTATGGCTGGATGTTATATGCATCTGAGAGGCAGGAGCATCAGTTATGAAGACACAAGTACTGAGGGTATTCTGTCTCTCTGAATTAGTAACACATACTTTGTATTTCTATAGCCATTCAATCATAAGAGGTTAAAAAACTTCACAGACATTACATTTTGGCACAGTTTAAGGGAGGGAAATAATATTGGTAAATGTCTTGTTCCAGGCCACATGGGAAACTTAATCAAGACCAACATAAAAACAGATGATCTGCTAGTTCTTCCATACACAAAGAAATCTTATATTAAACATTCGTAAAAGATGCTGTAAGCCCTAAGCAGAGTCTCTGGATCCTGTAATAAAATAAATTATAAAATCATCCTTCAATGCTTACCCTAATAATTGCCAAAGAAACTGTAAGGAAAGTTCATGCAGGAATTATCCAGCTCAGGGGTGTACTCAGATTGAAATCTACAGCACTACAGGACCTTCCATGCCTTTCATACATTGTAGAAGCCTTGTATTGATTTGGTCTCAGGACACTGAAGACCCTACACGTTAGTAGTAGCCTATTAAAAACTACTGCAGACAGCAATGGTGTCTGATGTCTTTTTAAAGAGGGTTATTTTTCTTATCTACACTGCAGCATTATTATAAAGATACAAAGTTTATAATATAAATTAAACCCCATAATTCTTAGATTTACAGCAGATTGTAAATATGTACTTGTAAGGTTGTTTCTGAAAAATTATATGTTGTGTAGTACCTGGACAGTTGTTCAGTTTTCTGTTAAAGCAGATAAATATTATTTCCTTGGAGAGATATATATTAGAGGATAACACACTTGTGAAGCGCACTACGGATTTATCTGCATTTTGCAGATAGATGAAAGCAGCAAGTTCTCTGTGGCCAACAAACTGGATTTCAGGAGATTTGCTTTTTAATAAAGAACAATGTTTGTATCATTGAATACTATACTCACGCAAATACAATACTTTTGATTTTGGTAATACAGAATTTTAGTCCTGGTTCACCCAGGACAAACACCTGCACATCTAACTTCAAACATTGCTAAGGAGCTGAAGGCTTTTTCACTTTAGAAACTGGACAATGTGAAGACATCCTGGAAAACTAAAACTACAGAGTAAGGAAGGAAAGTTTTACCTAAAAGAGGTGGCTATAACAATGTGCACTCAAATGTTAAGCAGAAATATCCCTTACCTTTCAAGACTTCTGTTCAGTCCAGATTCAGTAGAACCGGCATCAAAGCAAGATGAGTTTTAAGTCCTATGATGAAGAATTGCAGATTCCCAACATTTTCAGCAACTAAAGTTTCTCATCAGAAGGAATATTTAACTGCCTATTCTTCTGCTTTGCCATGATAATTTATTCCCATTCTTTCAGCCACAAACAGTACAGTGGTGCCACAGCAAATCATCCTGTCATGAAGCAGATGAAAAAAAAATCAAGACGCTAACAAACAGGGTGGAGCCCAATCCACTCTTCTCATGCCAGGACAGCGTCAACTAAAGACTTCTTTTCCTGTTCTCCTGACTTTAGAGACCCACCCAGTGTCATAAATTGGTATTGAAGTTGCAGAGCGCCCTATCACTGTACACAACACTCTAAGGTACCATTGTTTTAATCTCAGAAAAGACTGTATTTTTGACTAGCTGGGGGAAAAAAAAAAGATGCATTCTTAATCTGTGAAAGGAGTCTGTATTTATTCCCTAGCATGGTCATAACAAAAATAAACAAAACTTTGTGCTCTACTTTTCCACATAAATCTGAGATATTTCAGTTTTGGGAAGTCCAGGACATCACCATCACAACAGGAGGTTATCTCACGGCTGCCAAGTCTTGCTACATTTGATATTTTTTCTTGATGACATAGACATTGGGTAATATGAATGCAGAAAGGAGAATGACTTGGATTCAAACAAAATCTTCTCAGAAGAAATCTGAAGGCATAAATAAAGAATGAGTATTTTTAACATCCATGATTATTTTACTAGAATGGATCATGATTTTTTGATATATTTCTTGAGACTTCACCCAGCCTGCTTTTATGTTAATTATTCGAGCCTCCCACTTGTAAGTCTGTTCAACTATCTGGAATTAATCTTGTATGTTTCATGTCTCTTATGTCAGCCACTGATTTAGTTGTAAGCCTTAGGCAAGCTGGAGCTGTTCCAGTCTTTGTGAGCAAAGTACTTGCATGACTTACAACAATCAGGCCACTGGTAGCTACTGGCTGATTTAAGGTACTAACACTTTTGCAGAGATGGCTAAGGGTGTGGTGTTCACAGATTCATTGTCTTAGGACACTTGTGTCGTATATATAAAAGTTAAGTTCAGCCAATGGATGCCACTCTCCTCCTATTAATTAACACAAGATTTCTGCTGTGTGTACCCCCTCTGAAGTCAGTTGGCATTAGGTGAACTGAAACAACTGGTAGAGAAATTTTTCTTCCTCCATTAACTAAGAGAAGACCTTGGTGATAAATTTATACTGCTAAATAAATAAATAGGACCTGGGTGCAGCTCAAGCACTGACCTCTCCATAATCGACACTGCTTAACTGTAAACTTACTCTCCAGCTGTATTTGGACTG
Organism: Balaeniceps rex; assembly: GCA_013401315.1. Taxonomy (NCBI): domain Eukaryota; kingdom Metazoa; phylum Chordata; class Aves; order Pelecaniformes; family Balaenicipitidae; genus Balaeniceps; species Balaeniceps rex. Next base: position 5,476 of record VYZW01002537.1, on the reverse strand, counting down.
CTCCAACTAGCTGTTTCCAGGAGGTCCCTAGAGAGTGGGCTAGTCCTAAGCACTGGTTGGCCTTGAGGCCAGGGACTGGACCCAAGCCCACTTATTTAGCAGCACAGACAAATATTAGCCTTCTGTGCTTTAAATTTGGGCCTTTGTGTATATCATCCCCCTCCACTTCTGTTCTCTTGTCAAGTTAAGGTTCCTGAGCTTTCCTTCAGAAAGTGTAAAGAAAAGATGCTTGCAGCTGGACAAAACACTTCAAATTCTTTAATTTTCCTACATATTCCTGGTTCAGATTAGACTGAAGAGTAACAGTAAAGTGCTGCAAGAAAAGCTGAAAAAATTAACCTGCCACTGAGGGTCATGTCACACCTCTTTATACGTTGGTTTAATTCTCCAGGACTGCATTCCCAACACTTTTCACAGTTACCAGCTGAGAACTAATATGCATACTCCTTTTTTTTTTAATATAACTTTTATAAGCATTCATTTTTGAAAGTCTGGCTCTCTTGTTGATATGTTTAATAGCATAAATACTCAGGCAACCTCGTGGCCCAGGTCTAATAGGATGTCTTTTTCAGCTGGTATGAAAAGACATCCAATGGAAAAAACAAACCAAATCCCAAACAAAAGAAATCACAGAAAGTCACTGCTGCTGGTTTTTTGATTGAAAAAACCCATGGATTCTCTGGTCCTGGGTCATTCCCTAACTGCTGCTGTTCCCCACCCTGTTGCAGCCCTCCTTTTAAAAGGGAAACCCCAGCATATTTCCAACTTGCACAAACATTTTCCAATGAAAACAACTCCTGTCAGCAGCCAACATTTCTCTTGCTGTTCTGTCCTTAACCCTGCAGCATTACATCCTGCTGATGGAGACTGCCGTGACTGTCTTTCTGTCACACAACAACCCCTGGCACCCCTCCACAACCTCAGAGATGTTGCCCTACAGAAGCCAGACATAATCCTTTTTGTAGATGGGTCCTGTCCCCATGGCTCCACAGGGCATCCAGCTGCGAGGTGCACTGTCTGTGCTTCCACCAATAGCCTAGAAGCTTATTCATTGCCAACCATCTCTTCAACACAAATCGCAGAACTTCTTGTTCTGACTCATGCCTCTGTACTTGCACAAGGGCAATCAGCCACTGTTTATACCAATTCCCCACATGCCTTTGGGGTTGTGCACAACCGAAACACAACTCAGCTTCTTAACATTGTCTGGCACTCGTATTTGGAATGGCTGCTATGTTGAAGCTCTTCAGCTAGCATTATTATTACCCTCTCTTTTAGCAATAGTAAAATGCTAAACTCATGTTTTTCCTTATGATGGTAACACACAAGAAAATGCCTTAACTGATCAATCAGCAAGGACAGTGGGCCTTTCTGGCCAGCATGCTGCTGAACATACTCTCATAAGCCTTTCCGCAGAGCAGTCACCGCCTACTTCTCTTTCAGAACTGTCTATTTTACAGGACCCAGCCCTGGGATACGAAAAAGCTGTCTGGCTGCACCAGGGCTGCCAGTTACACCTCGGTTCCTTGTGGTGCTCCCTGGATGGCCACCTCATTGCACCTCAGGTTCTCCTCCCTTACCTTGCTGGTGTGACCCACCTGGTGGCTCGCACTGGCGAATGGGGGGTGATTGCAGCAGATTGGTTTGCTCCAAATGTCTCTGTAAGAGCACAACAATACTGCAGCACTTGTCCTGTTTGTTTGGTCCATAACATCAGACAAAGGGTCAAACCCAAAGTTGCAGCACACCCAAAACCATGGGGTTCCTTTGTAAATTTACAAATGGATTTTATACAGATGCTCAAATGCTGTAACTACAAATACATTCTTGTAATCATAATCATGTTCTCCGGATAGGTAGAGGACTACCCATGTAGACATGCAGATGCTACTACTGTCACCAAGAAACTCTTCAGAGAAAGCCTTGTTTTGGAATATCCCTTGTACTACAGAGCAACCAGGGGACTCATTTCACAGGACAAGTTGTCCAGGTGGTTGGTAAAGCCCTAGGAATCCAACAGCATTTACACTGTAGAACTGTTGAAAGGAAGAATTCTGCTTTAAAACTAGTCCAGCCAAAATGTGTGAAGAAACTGGCCTTAAATGGCCAAACACTTTACCACTGGCCCTAATACACATCAAGAAGAGCACCGTGAATAAAAACCACGCGCTATCCCCGTATGAAATTGTTAATGGGTAAACCCATAAGGTTACTTCATACCCCACTTAAGCCACCGCATCAATCCACGCTGCAGATGACTGATGATGTTATGCTGAATTACTGCAAGGCTCTAATGAAATGTGTGAGGACTATTCACTCACAGGTAAAAGAAGCCCTTCCAGAACCTGCCTCTGAACATGCCACTCTGGGGAACCTGGAGACTTGGGTCTACACTGGGGTGACACACAGACACTCAGGATCAACAGAATAGAACTCATAAAGATGCCCTGTCCTCCAAGAGTTGAAAGTCTTTATATCATCACATAAACTATTAAAATACCTTTCTTCAGCTGGCCTACCATTATGCTAAAGACTTAGATGTTTCAAAATGTTGGGTGTATTCCCATATCCCTCATCACTCTAGTGAAGGTGTCACCATGCTTCCTATAGCATGTAATTTGTCAGTAAAAAGACCAGTCTAGAATCCCCAGAGGGCAGAAATTCCTTGCCCAAGATCATCCCCACTGACCATAAATGGGAACTGATCCAAGTTGATCCAATACAGGTGTGCATGAAGCTCCAACTCCTACCCACCACCTGGGATTAGTTGTCCCTGAGAACACTTGTTACTTGAAAGCAAATGCAACATGCTACATGGGACAGAGTAATTGTACCAAAACTATTAATTGTCAGAATGATACTAGATGTTTATCTGATAAGTCACAAAATTGTGAGTTGACATCATCTTCTATACATACTTCCTTGGGAGCTTATTTCATTTGTGGTACATTAGCATACCTGTGGCTCCCATGTTATATCAGGTATGTATATATATATAACCCCAGCTATTCAACATTTGTTGTCTCTCCCCTCTGAATATTCTCAGAAAAGGCAAGCTATCTCAGAGCCTGAAACATTTGGGAGTATTATGCTTCCCATGTGTGAGGTAGCAAGAACCATTAAAAAAAATGTTTATTAGCTATTATTTAAAGCAAACTGGTAATAACACTGCAGATTCTTCTTACCAAATAATGACTGAAATGACCACTATCCCTACAGCCCCCCTTCAAAACAGGTTAACGCTTGACTTTATGCTGGCTCATAAGGGTAAAATATCCACCTTAATTGGAAAGTAATATTTTATCTCTATCCTAGACAATTCTGAAACCATTTGTGATTTGAATGAACACATTAAAAAAGACACAGCCAAAGCAAAACAACCCAATAACTGGAACCCTTTCTTGAATATGTTATCACAGAGGTGCTACCAACATTGCTCAGCTTTGGCCAGTGGCGGGTCCGTCTTGAAGCTGGCTGGAACTGGCTCTGTTTGACTTGGGGACAGCTTCTCGTATCTTCTCACAGAAGCCACCCCTGCAGCCCCCCTGCTACCAAAACCTTGCCACGTAACCCAATACAATGCAACACCAGTGAAACTGGTTTACTTGAAAAGCATTTTGTTAAAATACACAAGTGTGTAATACATTCTGCAGTATTTGTACTGGAGAAATTACTCTTTAAGTAATATGTAGAATTCATGTAAAGTGAAATGACAAGTCATTTATTTCCTAGCGAACAAAATGCAGTCTTAGTCATCCAGAAATACTCACAGTTCTCAAGGGCAGCTTAAAATGAAGAAAACTTTCTTTCCCAGTCAAAAAGGAGGAATTATTACTCTCATTCCCTGTGTTTCCAACAGCTCAAATCTTCACTTGTGACCAATACAAATAAACAAGCACCCTCTTGCAACCCTTCATTTCCTCCATCCAAAAAGATGTTTAATAAAGGCTCTTTTTATTGCTGCAACAACTAACTGATGACTTGTGTCCAAGACCTTTGCTCTGAGTATATGCTGTAGGGAATACTACTTTAAAAATGTTTATACTGAGGAATTTTAAGAACTGAGAAAAACTGGAGGACATAACAGGGCATTGCTTCTATATGTTTCTAAAGTGCTTTTATCAACAAGAAAGATATTGTACCTTGATATAGATGAAAATGCTATAGTACAATTTCACCCACCTCATTTAAAAAAAAAAGTCTCATGTGAAGTTAATGTGAGGTTTATTTTTTTCACTTCTTCCTCCTTCCAACATTCTGTGTGCAACCCAACCCATGGCAGTATTTACCTGTCAAATAGAAAAGGTACAATTGCTTATATTATTTTAAATCATGCTAATTTGAGCCCTTTGTTTCAGATTTTCTGTTTTAAGGAATATTTGAAGTCTTTAAAAAGCATTTAGGAAAAACATGAAAATACCAAAATAGAAAAAACATGAAAATACCAAAATAATGGAAATCATTGCACTTAATCATCTACATATGTACTTGCATACCTATCAAAGGATAAAAAATGATGACAGATATTTGATCTGTTAAATGTCTCTAACATGAAATTGGCTGTAGCATTCACATACTATAAATAATGACTCTCAATCTTTTATTTGAAGAGGAATTAAACTCCAAGATATTTTTGCTTAGTAAAAATACATGCATATGGTAGAACAGGAAATGAAAGGAAAACACTACAAGATCTTTCTAGTTCTTTATTTTGATCAACTCTGTACACACTTTGAAGAATTAAGGAACACAAATCATCCCATCAAAGGGCGAAAAAAGCATTACACTCACCACAATCTTTGGGGTTAACCTTGGGGTAGATGTACAAGTACAAGTACAAGTACAAGCTTCAAGTACAATACAAACTCAATAGAAAAAGCCTACATTCTTTGCCTTAAAGAGGGCACGAGTTCCTATGGTTCAGTTTCTGACCTACCTTGCTTACTTCTCCTCAACATGCCATTCATTTCTATGAGTCCTTACAGAGGGGCTTGTGTAGAGTCTCAAGTACCAACACAGGATCCTCAGTTGTAAATTTCAGGGGCTAAAGGAAAGGGTGCTGAGGTTCCCTAGAGGAAACTGCTATTCTTTTTAGCAACATCTAACAGAAGGAAGCTGACTGCTACTTGAGTAAGTGTGTTCCATCCAGAATTATCTGCAGCGATTACTTTATGTTCCTAAAAATAAAGCCTCTTCCAACAGAAAAAAGCTTCTTGTATGCACTTTGGGAAAGACTGAACTCACAGAACAGGGTCATTGTCATAGGGGACTCCCTTCTGAAGGGAACAGAAGGCCCAATATGCAGACCAGACCCATTTCATAGGGAAGTCTGCTGCCTCTGGGGCCCAGGTTAAAGATGTGGAAAGAAAACTTCCAACTCTGGTAAGGCCCACGGATTATTACCCGTTATTGATTTTCCAAGTAGGCAGCGACGAAGTCTCAAAGAGAAGTCCGCGGGCAATTAAGAAGGACTTCA
>VYZW01002535.1:1250-13592 GCA_013401315.1 Balaeniceps rex | reverse complement strand
GGCTGTGTGGTGCTTGGTTGCTGACTGGGGCTAAATCACGACAGGTGTGCAGTGCACCTTACTGGGAAGGTAGCTATTCATTACCTTCTTCCACATTTTTACATTTACATGAATTCAGCAGGAAAAAAACAGGAAAGGGCAGGGGGAGATAAGTTCTACTGCAATTGCTAAGACTTTTTTCTTACGTACATGGCCACAAAAAATCTCATAGATCATTGATTTTGTAAGCCATGCTTAGTGCACATTCTAGAGACTCTTTGAATGCCTCTATTCATCCAAACTCTTGTCGTGCCACTCTGTCAGGCCCCATCACGTGAATTTTTGTACCACACCATCATGTCTGTGTGATGGGATCCGTGCATAGCCTTTCCCCCTTCCTTGGGTAATTGGGAGACTTCCGAGGTAAGTCTCAATAACCATCAATTGATTTTTCACCTATAGACAAGATTGTTGATTGAAACTGCTGCTCCACTGACCAGATACCAGAAGCAACGTATTTCCTTCATCTCCTCCTTTTGATTTTGCTAAAAATAAAAAATGTTCTGTTCAGTAAATGTCGTGGTTTAGCCCCAGTCGGCAACCAAGCACCACGCAGCCGCTCGCTCACCCTCCCCCTCCCCGGTGGGATGGGGGAGAGAATCGGAAGGGCAAGAGTAAGAAAACCCACGGGTTGAGATAAGAACAGTTTAATAATTGAAATAAAAATAATAATAATAATAGTAATAATAATAATAACAATACTAATTGTAATGAAAAGGAGAACGAGAGAGACAAACAAAACCCAGGGAAAAGAAAACAAGTGATGCAACCGCTCACCACCCGCCGACCGACACCCAGCCAGTCCCCGAGCGGCGATTGCTCCCCCCGGCCAACTCCCCGCAGTTTATATACTGAGCATGACGTCATATGGTATGGAATAGCCCTTTGGTCAGTTTGGATCAACTATCCTGGCTGTTCCCCCTCCCAGTTCCCTGTGCACCTGGCAGAGCATGGGAAGCTGAAAAAGAAAGTCCTTGACTGGTGTAAGCTCTACTTAGCAACAACCAAAACATCAGTGTGTTATCAGCATTCTTCTTACACTAAATCCAAAACACAGCACTATGCCAGCTACTAGGAAGAAAATTAACTCTCTCCTAGCTGAAACCAGGACAGTAAACCTGTAAGATTTTCTAGATATTTTCTGTAGATTGCATGCCTTATTCAGAATCTGTTACACTATAAACACATAGAAATAGCCAAACTGAGTGCACACTTTCCTCTAGTTTAAGTTTAAAAAACTATTTCGAAATAAAGCTTTTAAGAAAAAAACCCAAAAATGACTACTTGGAAGTATTAACACAATGCTTTTTAACATTGAAATAAATACTGTAAAAGCAAAAGAATTCTAAAATGTTACTGGATTTTTTTTCAACCTCTTAATTCCCAGGACTCAATACTTCAGTGAATGACTTTTTGAAAATACTGACAACATGACATTTCAAAGTCTTGTTTATGAAGAAAAAATCTGATGCATAATCCTTCAGAGTTAAACAAAATGGCACTATAAACTGCAGTCAAATGATCTATCGAAGGATTTGTTATCACTATATTAGTACATTAATCACTACCTGTAACCCACTCATTACATTCAGTATCTTGGTCCTGCCAGATTTTTTCACAATCAAAGGATTATTCAAAGTTTGATCAGCTTTGTTACTGAAGTTCTTTCTGTTGGTTTAGGAAAAAAATCTTTATTGATAAGGATACACAAATTGTGCTGCCTTGTTAGTATCAGTTTCACAAGGTATCAGTAAGTGAATATTAATTTAAATGGTACATAAATTAATGAGAGTTGCCTACTTATAAGAGGTTTCTATGAATAGAAATCTTTAATTACTTTTGTTGGTATACAAACTATGTCTTAAACTTAAGAGCCTCATCACATGTGTCACTCTTGTGGCTAGTTGTCTGAGCCAGCAGAATGAAAAGAAGGCAGGTGCAGCTCCAAGAGACACTCAAATGATCGTTTTTGCTTCTACTTAGAATTTCTTCAAAACTGTTCTTTTCTACTCATCAGGCACCATTTGCAGACCTCAAAATCAGACAGCTAAATAAAATGATGCAACCCTTAGCCTCTTGCGCTCCTTTTGATTGCACTTTTCATTGCTCATTTAGTCTCTAACTTTCGTGTATTCATAAAGGATTCTGACACAAGGATTATTTGACAGACCATTCATGAGAGATTAACATACATGTAACACAATCAACAGAACAGAAATTGTAATCCAGAACTACTCTCTCCAATCTAATTTCCCTCCCCTTACCCGTAAGCTTTTCTGTTATGCTCCTCCCTTCCTGCCTTCTCTCTCTGGTTCAGTGGAAATCTTAAAGACTGTGAAAACAGCATTTTTTTCCAAGTGGAAAATATCAAAATACAACTCTTTCCTCCCGAACCTTTATATAGCCTTCACTTTGTGTATTATCATTGAGCTTCTTGATAAAAAGATGGAAGCCTCACTACTTTGTCCAATTCCTCTATTCAAAAAACAAACTCACTGACCTGAGATTAATTTATGAAAGAGTAAAATAACATTTTAGGTGCTCCAGGACATGTTTAGCACTGTCAGCCTTATGCAGAGAAGTATCTAAGGTTTACCACTGGCTAAGCCTGTGATTTTCTCTTAAGGTACGTGACTCTTCATGCACTGAGAAGTCAAGCTAGAAACCTAATTCAGGGCTTTGTATTTTACAATGGTAGTGAAACACCTCAGTCGGTGGTCCCTAAGTCCACCTGTGAATTTAACTCTCAAACTGTAGATGGTCCCTCTGTCTTACAGCACTAGTCAAGTTGAAGAAAATATTTTAAATAGAAATAATAAGTTGAAAAAGGCTGGAGCATCACATATATTCAAATTTTATTTAATATCATAGGTACTTGTGGAGGGATTTAACCCCTGTGCACTCTTCTGACCCCCACCAAGGCAGATTCTTCAGCAGACAGTGAGAAAATATCTAAGAGAAGAAGAGATGCTGTCAGCTACATCATATCAGTCTACAACTCTGGCATTAGAAAAGAAACAAACCCAATTTTCTAATTTGCAATATGTTAAATATCCATTTAAATACTGTTTTGAAACAAAGTGTCACTGGTGCAAATTATTATCTTTAATTAATAAACTATAATATGAGCAGTACTGCAAGATGGAAAGTAACAAGGGCAAGACTATCCATTTTTACAGAAAGTACATTGTCTCACTAATTCTGTTCAAATTGCACTGAGTTGAATTTGTTGTCATTCAATATTTTTGCACAGCTGCCAACAATACATTTATTAAGCACACAACGGAATGGATGCATATTAGTATAACATAAACAAAAGTTAGAAATAGTCATGTCTTTTTTTCTCTCTGATCACAAACTTCATAATTTTGTACATGTGTTTGTTTCTGATTATGAATAGATAAGAATTTCTCCAGTTGTTAAACACAACTACTCTATAAATGAATCATGCAAAAGATAATGAAAGATACAAAGGAAAAAAGTGACAGAAAAATAGGAGTTAAAAAAAAAATCTTTAATGTAAATATAGGTAGACAGACAGTATAATGCTCATCAGTCTAAGTCATAAAAGTGTCCTTGAACTACATAAGCTACTTGTTAGCCACATATTTGGTCCCATCTTGACTTAACTTCAAAACATCTGGCTGTTTCCAGTTAGATGGTTTCTTTTGCCCAGGAGAGAAAACATTTAACTACTTCTTTTGGCAACATCCACATGATAAGCTATACTCCCTGCAAAACTGTTCCCTTATATAACCAACAATCCTTCCAAAATCACCTCTAAATTGTAGTGGTTAGTGGGCAATAACTACCAAAGAGCTGCAGTTTCATATTACAACTTGTGCCAAATTAATAATTTGTTGAAATCAAAAGTTTAAGATCCTCCATCCTATCCCTTCCTAGGCACATGTGCTCATCTGGCACTGGCTTTTATAATCTTCAGATAATATGTTAAAATGGAAAAAAATTAACCTGTCAAAACAGCTGAATTAGCTTAATATGTGATTGGAAAAGAACAGGAGAAAGATAAAGCCATATAGAAAGGAAAAGGGAGCAAGGACACCACCCCACACCCCACCCTACCTTTTTGGCAGCAGCAAGCTGTTCATTTCAATCAGCGATACTGTGAAACTGCAACCTTAACTCATACTTTTTTCAGTGTGCATGTCAGTAAACTGCCTGCATTCCAAGCCAGACAGATGATGGCTTTGAACCATTATAGAAATGCCAATAGTTTAAATGAAGCTTGTTGCATTAATTTCTTACATCAGATACACCCTTCCACATTGTTCTTTAACAAGATATTGCTAGTTTCTCACATATCATTAACTTATTATTCAGGATAACAAAAGGATTGGGAAATCTCTAACACCAGAAAAAAAGCCAGTTCATAAAGGACACACCAAGGGAAGTGGTACAGACACATCAATTGGCTCTGCTAAATATTAGTAGCTTCTATTACCATGCGCTCATGCATTCTTCTGAATGCTGTATTAAGCAAACATATTTTTTCCTCCTATATGACTGACTTTAGCTTGACAAAATTTTCCCATATGGTCTATGGCAATCCAGTCTTTGTTGTACCTTACTTTACCTTTAGTAGGATTTGGGCAGGTGCCTAGGGCAGTTATCACCTCCCATAACCTGGGATTTTACACCTGAACAGGCAAGTAATCCTGGTCAATTGACGCACCACCTGATCGAAGGGTGCCTTGCCTACCCCAATGAAACCCCGCAGCTTCTAGCACTGGTTAGCATGGCCAATCGAGCTGTGTTTCAGTATTATCAGAGGAGCATGGTTGAGACAGGGACCCAAACCACCTCTGAGAATGCCATGATTGAGACAGAGATCCTAAACCCCAACTACAGTAATTATTGCCCCAGTAGTGAAAAAGAAATAATTGATGCAGAGGTCAATGGGTCCACATCATCGATTACTAAGGGAGAAGGAGGAGGAGGAAGGGTCTGATCAGGAAGCTGGTCTTTTGGCAAAGAAACAGGAGGAAGAAGTGAGAGAAAACACCCAACAGGCGGAAATGATATTTTATATAGTTTTTTATATATGATATTCCATACCATATGACATCATGCTCAGCAATAAAACTAGAGGGGGAGGTTGGCAGGGAGGCCGCCAAGTAGTTTGCAGAAGTAAAAGCCATCCAGCTGGCCCCTAGAGATTGCTGAATGAGAAAAGTGGCCAGTACTTTATCGCTATACTGATTCATGGATAGTGTCAAATGCCCTATGGAGGTGGCTACAGCAGTGGAAGCAGACCAATTGGCAGCACAGGGGTAAGCCCATCTGGGCTGCTGCATTATGGCAAGGCATTGCTGCCCAGGTAGAAACCATCTCTCTGAAGGTAGATGCTCACATGTCCACAAACTGCACCACTGAAGATGATTGAAACAACGAACAGGTAGACCAAGCTGCCAGAATTGAAGTGGCTCAGGTGGACCTGGACTGGGAGCATAAGTGTGAACTCTTCGTAGTTCGGTGGGCCCATGAAACATCGGGACATCTAGGGAGAGATGCAACATACAGATGGGCTCGTGATCGAGGGGTGGACCTGAGCATGGAGGCCATCACGCAGGTTGCCCATGAATGTGAAACGTGCTGAAATTGAGCGAGCCAAGTAAAGTCTGCCTGCAATAGAGGGCAGTGGCTGGGATAATGATATGGTGAGCCCTGGCAAATTGACTATGTTAGACCACTGCAACACATCCACCAAGGCAAGTGCTACATTACCCACCATGGTGGAAGCCACTACCAGGTGGCTGGAAACATACCCTGTAAATCACGCCGCCACCCAAAACACCATCCTGGGCCTTGAAAGGCAAGTTCTATGGCAACACGGCACCCCAGAAAGAATTGAGTTGGACAATGGGACTCATTTCCGGAATAACCTCATAGACTCCTGGGCCAAGAAACATGGCATGGATTGGGTGTACAACATCCCCTATCACCCACAAGCCCCCAGAAAGACTGAACGGTACAAAGGACTGTTAAAGACTACGCTGAGAGCGCTGGGCACTGGGATATCCAAGCACTGGGATATAAATTTAGCAGAAGCCGTCCTGGTCCTGACCAAACAAAGCCCCTACATATTGTGTGAGGAGGTAAGGTCCCCATAGTGCATGTGTTAAACCACGACACTGGGTGTACTGGTTTTGCTGCGATAGAGTTAAATTTCTTCATAGTAGCTTCTATGGGGCTATATCTTGGATTTGTGCTGAAAATAGTGTTGAAACCTGGGGCCAACCTCTAGGGTTTTGGAGCCAGGGTTATTGAGCATCTGAGGCCACCTACACCCCGACTGAAAAAGACATACTAGCAGCATATGAAGTGTACTGGTTTTGGCTGGGATAGAGTTAATTTTCTTCATAGTAGCTACTATGGAGCTATGTTTTGGATTTGTGCTGGAAACAGGGTTGATAATACAGGGATGTTTTAGTTACTGCTGAGCAGTGCTTACACAGTCAAGGCCTTTTCTGCTTCTCACCCCACCCCACCAGCAAGTGGGTTGGTGGTGCACAGGAAGTTGGGAGGGGAAACAGCTGGGACAGCTGACCCCAACTGACCAAAGGGATATTCCATACCATATGATGTCGTGCTCAGCAATAAAACTGGGGGGGTGGAGGTTGATGGGGGCTGCCGTTGCTCGGGGACTGGCTGGGCATCGGTCAGTTGGTGGTGAGCAGTTGTTTTCTTTTGCATCACTTGTTTTTCTTGGTTTTATTTTCCTCTCTCTTTGTTGGTTGTTTTTTGTTTGTTTGTTTTTCTTACATTTTTTTAAAAATTATTAAACTGTCTTTATCTCAACTCACGAGTTTTCTTACTTTTACCCTTCTGATTCTGCCCCCCATCCCACTGCAGGGGGAGTGAGCAAGTGGCTGTGTGGTGCTTAGTTGCCAGCCAGGGTTAAACCACAACACTGGGAAAGGCAGTATGGGTTGTTCCTCCCTTGGGAAAAGGCAAGCCCATTTTGGGGGTTGTCTTTGCTCAAGGACCCAGGTGCACTTGGTGGGTAATGCGTAAGGATGGGGAGATCCGGTGTGTACCTTAAGGGGATTTAACCTTGGGGGAAAATAATCCATGATTTAAGTTGTATGTTGCAGGAAGTAACGTTACATAAAGTACCTGAACCGACGAAGAGTGAGCTTTGCAAGGAACCGGGCGAGTGCAGTGATGACTCAACCCAAGCCAGTCTTGGTGCCCAACAATCCAACATGCTGCTTCTCCTGTCCTGAGCGACCACCTTGACAGATAGGGTTCAAGTCATTGCCTGTTCTTATGGACAGTTTGGAAGGAGGAAGGCCTATGGAATGGGGGAATAATATCTATCTATCTGTTAAGGGACAGGGAATAGTGGTTAATGAGGACATATAAACCTGTATGTTGGATGTAAGCATGGTTTAAAAAAGAACAAGGTCAAAGGACCTGCACGAGCGATCCGGTTCTTGGGCATAAAACGGCAGGATGGATGTCGTCACATCCCTATGAATGTGACAAATAAGATAACAACTGTGTCCCCATCAGCTAACAAGAAAGAAACACAAGCATTCCTAGGCATTGTGGGGTTTCTGGAGAATGCATATTCCAGGTTATAGTCAGCTTGTGAGCCCTCTCTATTGAGTGACTCAAAAGAAGAACTATTTTGAGTGGGGCCCTGAGCAACAGCAAGCCTTTGAGCAGATCAAACAGGAGATAGCTTGTGCAGTAGCTCTTGGGCCTGTCTGGACAGGACCAGCTGTGCAAAATGTGCTCTACACTGCAGCCAGGGAGCATGGCGTCACCTGGAGAGGTGAAAACACCAGGAGAAACCTGAGGTTGACCTCTAGGGTTTTGGAGCTGGAGGTATTGAGGATCAGAAGCCAACTACATACACCCCAACTGAAAAGGAGATACTAGCAGCATATGAGGGCGTTTGAGCTGCTTCAGAAGTTGTTGGTACAGAAGCACAGCTCCTCTTGCTGTGCTACACTGGATGTTCAATGGAAGTGTCCTCCTACACATTACGTAACTGACGCTACATGGAGTAAGTTAGCAGCCTTCATCATGCAATGGGCTCATGCTCAAACTGCCCAGGAATCCTGGAAGAGATCATGGACTGGCCAGAAGGCAGAGATTTTGGAGCATCGCCTGAGGAGGTGGCTTGTGCCCAAGAGGCACCACCATATAATGAGTTTTCAGAAGATGAAAGGCACTATGCTTTGTTTACTGATGGATCCTGTTGTGTCGTAGGAAACCATTGGATGTGGAAAGCTGCTGTGTGGAGCCCCACACAACAAGTTGTTGAAGCCACTGAAGGAGAAGGCAAGTTGAGTCAGTTTGCAGAAGTGAAAGCCATCCAGCTGGCCCTAGAGATTGCTGAACAAGAGAAGTCGCCAGTAGTCTCTCTCTATACTGACTTGTAGATGGTGGCAAATGCCCTATGGGGGTGGCTACAGCAATGGAAGCAGACCAATTGGCAGCGCAGAGGTAAACCCATCTGGGCTGCTGCATTGTGGCAAGGCATCACTGCCCGGATAGAAAACATTGCTCTAAAGGTAGGTCATATAGGTCACTTGCCCAAGAACCCTGCCACTGAAGAACATCAAAACAATGAGCAGGTACACCAAGCTGCCAGAATTGAAGTGGCTAAGGTAGCCCCAGACTGGGAGTGTAAGGGTGAGCTATTTGTAGCTTGATGGACCCACAAAGCATCAGGACATCTAAGGAGACATGCAACATACAGATGGGCTCATGATCATGAGGTAGACCTGACCATGGAGGCCATCACACAGGTCACCCATGAATGTGAAACATGCACCGCAATCTAGCGAGCCATGCAAGTAAAGTCTTCCTGCAATAGAGGGTGGTGGCTGGGATTTTGATATGGCGAGGCCTGAACCCAAGGCAAGCGCTACCTACTTACCATAGTGGAAGCAACTACCAGGTGGCTGGAAACATACACTGTTAACCATGCCACTGCCCAAAACACCATCCTGGGCCTTGAAAGCCCCAGAGGCCAGTAGGCTGGGGTGGGAGGGGACACAGCCAGGACAGCTGACCCAAACTGACCAAAGGGATATTCCATACAATATGATGTCATGCTCAGCAATAAAAGCTAAGAGAAAGGAGGAGGAAGAGGGGGCATTCGTTATTACAACATTTGTCTTCTGAAGCAACCACTATGTGTACTGAAGCCCTGCTTACTGGGAAGTGGCTGGACATCGCCTGCTGATGGGAAGTAGAGAATAGCATGGCCTTTGCTTTTGCTTTATTAAACTGCCTTTACCTTGACCCACGTGGGGTTTTTTTCCATCTTATTCCCCCCCATTGAGGGGGGGGAGTGATAGAGCAGCTTGGTGGGCACCTGGTGTCCAGCCAAGGTCAACCCACCACAACAACTCATGTAAGATGTAATAAATTTTCAATATCTTTATAATCAAAGCAGACAAAAAGCAAAATCATTCAAGTTTTAAGAGTTGCCTAGAAGAAATAACTTTCATTTTTGATCTGATCAGAATTGTCCATATACATTTACCAAAGCTAGCAAGTGTCCATAAAAACATATGTTGAACATACGTGCAATATAGAGAATAGGTATATAGATGTTAAAAGCTATGAAGAAAAAAAGGCTTTTACTTTAAAAGCTAACTTTTGCTTTTTTTTTTAAATTATTATTAAAGCAAGCACAGGTAATCATTAAAAACATTAATTTTGAGAAGAACAGAAATATGCTTTAATTTCTTAGGATTATTAGAGGGATTTTGGAGAAGGAAACTAACTCTGAATTATAATTTGTTATGCTTTCTAAAATTTTGTAGAATGTAGAAGGTGCCTTAAGTGTACTTGAAAGCAGTCAATTTTTTTCATTAAGAACAAATGCCTAACATAGTTAAAATGGAAAGATTATGTTGAAAAGAGTTGGTTTATGAATGAAATATCAACCGAGTAAATATTAACCACAAAACTACTGGAAGAATGCAAGGAGACTGTTAAGCTTTCTAAATGGTGATATATTTTAATATCCCTTTTTGTTTCTATTCTGAAACACATTCTGAAATGGCTTACAGATTAAAAAGTTTTATTTCAAATTTGCAATGATGCTGGCAGGACAGTACCTGTTTCCATGTCTATATCAGTACCTTATATTTGAGATATAAAATAGGGATGAAACTGTGATTTGAGAATTTTACCACTTAAAGAAAACCATTTTTATTCAGACAACTTCTTCATTACGTTATGGACAATGAACTAATAGTTTTCGTTTTCAGAAAAAAAGAGAAGTCCAAGGATGTTTTGGGAGACTCTGAATGCCATTCTTTCAGGATGGCAATTATGTATTATATAAATCAGGATGGAGTGTTATTTTGGAGGAATGAATTGGGCAGAGTAGAGAAAGCTGAAAACATTCAGAAAAAGAATGGAGATTCACAGAACAGTGAGCAAGAACAAAAAAAACTTCCAAGAATTTGCATGCTGAAATAAACACTAAAGAAAACTGCAGTGTCTTCTGTCTAGAAGCTAGCAACTGAGATAGTTCCAGTACTCAAATTATTGACTTAATAGCATATACAAATATTCTACAACCTACTTAATATTGCCACTTGTCATTGCAAGGAACATGTTAAATGATAATACAACCCCAAAATACTTTCAGTTTAATAGAATTCTTGGAATGCATGCATTACCTTAACAACAGGATTCAGCAGAACAACACCTGATTTCTTTGTAATAATTTGCTTTGTTGTGTAATGATGGTCTATGAGCTGAGGAATAGTTGGAAACCCAGTTCCTTCAAAACGATACTGATTCTGTATGAAGGTAAAAGGAAATAATTGTTTCTGTACAAGCAAAATTTCAAAGAAGAAACTGCAAAAGAACATTACCAAGCTTTCATCACTAGTAACAAAATAAAGAAAAGTTTGCTTTTACAGAATTAAATCTCTATCCTAATCAATTTAATAACAATTCTACTGAAGTTAATGGAATGATGATCAGGAAGATAATAAATTAATAAATGCAAATTACTGCATCACTCAAGGCAATATAATAAAATAACTATTTATTTAAACTTAATTTTTTTAAAAAAGGAAGCGCTTCTAATGTAAGAGGTGGGACAGTTTGGGATACTTAAGCTGTGACAGAATGACAAAAAGATTATAAACTGGAAGAAACAATACTAACTTCCAGAGTATCAAAGACTCTAAAAATAATAATTAAAAAAAACCCCTAAAAAATAAACATCTGACAATCTAATAATCAAGAGATAAGTAACATTATCTCACCCAGATCTTGCTGCGCTTAGAACATTTGATAAAATTAACAAATCCCTAGCACAGAGTATGGGCCTATGATTGGTCTTTAATAAGAAGTGTATACCAGAAGAGTCTACAGGAGTACAGAGTCTACAAAGGCAGGCCATGCATGCAATTTATAGAGAAGTTGAGCAAGACAAAATTCCTTTCTTTTCCCCTTNTAGTAAAGAGAGCTTGGTCATGTCACTTATTTTTATCTTATTACTGGTTCTCTGTTGTAAACATGCTTTCATAGTCTAAAATACTTGTTGTGGTTTATTCCCCTAACATCATTCACTAATTAATACTGACTCAGCTTTGCTTGCCCAGTAACACTAGTCTCCATTCCTTTCAAATAACCTTCTTCAAATTTCTGTTCCGATGTTCCAAAAAACCTTAGCATGGTTAGGGTACTGATGTCCTGATAGTCTGCCTAGCACAATAACCAGTACTGCATAACATTTCCGCATACCAGACCCAGCCTTGCACTCATCTCCTGCCATTTAAGCTTATTTACCTTCAGGGCAGACAACGTTCTTTTATGCTGGGTATTTACATGGGATCCTGATTAAAATCACTAACAAACAACAGTTTGTAAATAGCATAGCCTCAAAGAGGAACAGTGAAAAACAGAGTAGCCCTTAGTGACAGCAACGAATTTTGATGCTTAAAACTGAAGGATGAACTGATTTATCATGCAAATACTTTTATTGGGATTAGCGCTTAAAAATATTTGCAAAACTAGAAGGAGTACTTATGCAATTAAAGGACCACTTTAATTGGTATATGTTGTACTTCTGCTCTGCAGTCTTTGATTCAGAAGAAAATTTAAGGCCAATGGAGACCAAACCTGTCAGTGATGCAAAAGTGTGATTTGACCCGTCACAGAGAGCTGATTCAACACTATTTATACCAATGTGAAAAAAAATTCTTACACTTTACTCTCAGCAAACTTCCCTACCAAGATGTTCATGAATCCAGTCACTCTTGTCATATGGCCATAACAATCCCACCACTTATT
>VYZW01002534.1:2725-13708 GCA_013401315.1 Balaeniceps rex | reverse complement strand
GGGGACTTGGCATCAGTTAGGGTGTTGTATGGAGGGGTTCGGGGCTTAATTACTGGGGTGAAGATTTTAATCTCTGATTGTTCAAGTTACCTTGGGGAAACAGGGTGACGCATCCTCGTCCCCCAAACGGGCTCCTGGGCACAGCCGGGGAGCAGGGGACAGAGCCACCCGCACACCCACGAGGCATCGAGCCCCACTGCCCCTTCCCTTTCCCGCTGGGCGATTGCCCTAAATCGTGGAGCGAGCGGTTTTATGGGGCCACTGGCCGGCCCAGGGGCAGAAAATCAGGATTAAAATGCTCCTGGGGCATGCATGGGGCTGGAGGGAGGGAGTTTGTAACGTCCTTGAACAGAACAAGAGAATATATTTATTTTTTATATATTTTTTTTTAACTTCCATTCTCCCCAGTGAAAGCTCAATCACCAATAAACCCCTGTTTTCCTTGGATTCATTTTTATCTTAAACTTTTCAATACTGTAATACATCAAATTACAGAAACAAACACTTGCTATATCAGAAGAAAAACAAAAAAACCCCTCATCCTCACCAACAGCTTGACACCAGCTCTCTAACAACCGGCTGCGCTGCGACGTGAGCGAGACCCCGGTGCCCGCGGAGCCCGGCCATGTGCTCATTTGCTGCCGTCCAGTTCCCAGCGGGCGGCTGTTTGTCTGGCCACGCTGTTTGTCTGGCCGCGCCGTTCCCTCCTGGCGCAGCATCTCCCCACACCGCCATCCCCCCCGGCATCCCTGAGCCCTCCCACGCCAAACCCCCGGCCCTAAATCCTCCCCGGGGAGCCCCGGTGGGGCTGGTCTCGCCCAGCTGCCCCCCGTCAGTGGGTCCCGATGTCCATCCAGAGGCAAGGCTCCTGTGTCAGATCCCCTTAAGGCAAAACATCACCCTCAAATAATAAAACGCAAGTTGTTTTTATTCGCTGCCGTGTTTTCTGGGCTTGAAGGGGGGGCACACGTCAAAGCCCGTTTGTCCCCGTTGGCATTAAGACCCCTCCTGGGGTGGGCACCCCTCGCCCCGTGGGTCTGCGGCAGCACCCAGCCGTCGTCTCCGGCCAGCGAGCACCTCCCAGCACCGCGCTGCAAACCCTAAATTGTTGCAAAACCACCCAAAAGTCTCCCGTCCCTGCAGCACCTCTGCTTCAGCCAGCACCGAATTCACCTTCTCAGGCCCCAGCGAGAGGGACGGGGTTTGTCCTCCAAAGCCTGAGGTGATGTTCCCTGGGTCACCTGGGCGGTGGATTTAGCCCTTAGCACCCCGGCAAGGGAAAGCTCGCCCCCGAAACCCCGGCATCCCTGGGGGGCCGCTGGCACGACGACACACAGCGTGGTGCTGGCAGGGCTGCAGGCAGCTGCCTGCCCGATCCATCACGCTGCGGAGCTCAGCCGGGATGGGAGCGGAGGTCGCTTACCTGGACGGGGCAGGTTTGTTCGAGGGATTCCTGATCTCCTACAACACCCCCCCGCTTTCCCTGGGCACCCTCTCCCCCACCTTCGGGCTCCTCTGTGCAACGTTTCCATCGCAGCCTCATTAACTGGTGGCCTCCAGCAAATAAATCCTGGAATTGTTCAAGGCTCTGTGAGGGATTTCTGCAGGGAAAGCTGCACCGGGGCTGTCTCCCGAGCCGGGAAACGACAGCCTTTACTCTCCCAGTGACGCTGATACTATTTTCAAGCCATGCCAGTGCTCCCGGCATCTGCGGGTGCTGACAAGGAGACCCCCAGGCTGCATCCTCCTGCCCCTGGTTTGGGTGAGCTCTCCCGAGCGAGCGAGCCAAGGAGCATCCCGGCACTGCCGGCAGCGCCGGAGGAGCCGGGCAGGCAGCGTGCAGGCACCACGCACCGCCGGGATGCTGGGAGAAAGCAAGCGATGTCGGAAGCCACGACCGAAATCACTCCCGGCCGCTCTCCCGCAGCTCCCGGCACAGCTCCGGTTTCCCGTGGTGCGCGGGGGTGCGTTGCTGATGCTCAGCGGCTTCTCCCCATCGGGCTGTATCATCCGGGTGGGGGTCACCGCACCGCCCCGGCTCCCACCATCCCCTCATGACACGCAGACCACCTTCCTCCACGACAAACCCCAGGCTTTCGGTGTCACGGCCTCGGCTAAGCCCCTCTGGGAACCCCCCAAGTGACCCAGAGCTCGCTCTCCCCTTTTTCAGTGCAAATATATGTGTTTAATTCCCTCCTTCTGCAGCCGGCTCTGGGAAACGTGACTCATCCTTCGGTCGCGGTCAGGGTTCCTGTTTCAGCCACGGAGCGAGAAGCCACCGGCGCGGCTGGAAACGGCTGTCGTGCGTGGGCACCGGCCCGGCTTTGCGGCACAGGGCGAGGATGCTCACGCCCGCCCCGTTCGCCCCAGGGGAGCAAAACCCAAGGGCAGCCTTGCCTGGAATGGAACCAGGAGCTGTAAACCACCCTTATTAAACGCGTGGGATGATAAAGCAGCTCGTGGTGGAGCCCTACCGATTTCAGCTGAGCCAGGACTGAGGTGGGACGCTCGCCGGCTCGCCCTCCATCCCAGCAGGAGCGGCCAGGGACATCCATCAGCTCCCCCGCGCCCGTCCTTCCTCCCACGGCTCCTGCTCCAGGGCCTCTAAACCTTGGAGAAACCATCTTGGAGAGCTGGCAAGGCAAAGCCAGCGCTTGCAAGGAGCCGGCACGAGCAGAGTCCCCTGCGCGCATGGATGGCACCGATGCCAAACTGCTCTGTCACACGGGGAAAACCCTTGTGTCCTCGTCCCCGTGCGACTCGCGGGTGAGCCACCCGCCGCCGCAAAGGTGCCGTGGGGGGCGATGAGCCCACCCCGGGGTGCTCTGCTCAGAGCACTGACTCCCCTCCCCTTCCTCGGCCGTGGCAGGGGCCGGCTGATGTTAGCAGCTCAAGACCATCTATATTTTACAAGTCGTGCTCAGCGCCCACCCCGTGGGTGATTACACAGCGGAGGCGTTATCCTGTGAGGGGTCAGGGGAACGTGGCACAAACCCCCGCGGCAGCTCCTGGGTGCTGAGCAGCATCCTTGCAGCAAAACCCGAGCGGAAGGGCTGCGTCCTGGCTCCAGCGAGGCACGGGCTGCTGTGACAGCCCACCTCCAGCCCGCAGGAGCTGCTAAAAACCCCAGCTCTGGGTGTCAGACCCTCCTCCCCAAAGCCCCCGGCGGTCAGAGGGACCTCGTCGAGGTGTCAGGAAAATAATGAGAGGAAAAGGCTTCGCTCCTGTAAAGCGCTGCATGCTGCAGGGCTTGCTCGGGGGCAACCGGCCCCTGTGGCAACCCCGGCCGCGGTCCTGGCTCTGCTCCCTGCTTTGTGCGACCACCGCGGCACAAGGAGGGTGCTGGGGACGGGGTCTGAGACCCGCCACACCGAGGGTCTTGCTGATCTCTTGGGAGGGATGGGGATGCTCCAATTCCCCCGTGGGAGAGGGAAGAATGCAACTCACATTTTCTGGGTGGGCCCTCGTCCCCTGCCATCCCCTGAAGCAGCCATTCCGCAAGAAAATGGGATGAGGGGGCCCTTCCCGGCGGAGCTGGCAGCCAGGCGGGCAGGGTTGGCAGTGGGGCTGGCAGCAGGGACATGGGGACAGTTTGCAGTGGGGTTGGCAGCAAGGACACAGGGAGGCTTGACAGTGGGGCCGTGGGGAAGGTTTGCAGCGGGGATGTGGGGAAAGTTTGCAATGGGGTGGTTTGCAGTGGGGAAGGTCTGTGATGGGAATGCAGGGCAGGTTTGCAGTGGGGCAGGTTTGCATCAGGGACGTGAGGAGAAGGTTTGCAGCAGGGCAGGTTTGCAGGACGGCTGCAGGGCAGGTTTGCAGCAGGGATGTGGGGAAGTTTTGCAATGGGGTGGTTTGCAGTGGGGAAGGTTTGCAGCAGGGCTGGTTTGCAGGAGGGCTGCAGGGTACGTTTGCAGCAGGGATGTGGGGAAGGTTTGCAATGGGAATTCAGGGCAGGTTTGCAGTGGGGAAGGTTTGCAGCGAGGATGCAAGGCAGGTTTGCGATGGGGCTGGTTTGCATCAGGGACATGAGAAGATGGTTTGCAGTGGGGAAGGTCTGCAGCAGGGCAGATTTGCAGTGAGGATGCAGGGCAGGTTTGCAGCAGGGATGTGGGGAAGGTTTGCAATGGGAATTCAGGGCAGGTTTGCAGTGGGGAAGGTTTGTAGCAAGGATGCAGGGCAGGTTTGTGATGGGACTGGTTTGCATCAGGGAAGGTTTGCATCAGGGATGTAAGGAGATAGTTTGCAGTGGGGAAGGTTTACAGCAGGGCAGGTTTGCAATGGGGTGGTTTACAGTGGGGAAGGTTTGCAATGGGAATGCAGGGCAGGTTTGCAGCGGGGAGCCTTGCAGGAGGGCAGGTTCGCATCAGGGACATGGGAAGATGGTTTGCAGCAGGGATGTGGGGAAGGTTTGCAATGGGGTGGTTTGCAGTGGGGAAGGTTTGCAGCAGGGCTGGTTTGCAGGAGGGCTGCAGGGTACGTTTGCAGCAGGGATGTGGGGAAGGTTTGCAATGGGAATTCAGGGCAGGTTTGCAGCGGGGAGCCTTGCAGGAGGGCAGGTTCGCATCAGGGACATGGGAAGATGGTTTGCAGCAGGGATGTGGGGAAGGTTTGCAATGGGAATGCAGGGCAGGTTTGCAGCGGGGAGCCTTGCAGCAGGGCAGGTTTGCAGGAGGGCTGCAGGGTAGGTTTGCAGCAGGGATGTGGGGAAGGTTTGCAATGGGGAAGGTTTACAGCAGGGCAGGTTTGCAATGGAGTGGTTTACAGTGGGGAAGGTTTGCAATGGCAATGCAGGGCAGGTTTGCAGCGGGGAGCGTTGCAGCAGGGCAGGTTTGCGATGGGGCTGGTTTGCAGCAGGGCTGCAGGGCAGGTTTGCGATGGGGCTGGTTTGCAGCAGGGCTGCAGGGCAGGTTCGCGATGGGGCTGGTTTGCAGCGGGCCGTTGGCAGCGCTGCTGCCGGTCCCCAGCGAGTGGCGCTGCCGACCCGGGCAAGCCGGGAGCCGCGGGCGGAGCAGCCGGAGCGGCGGGGACCAGGCAGCCCCGGCTCCGGCAGCCCCGGGCCGGTCCCCTGGAAAGGTGCCCCGGTGGTCGGGGCTGCAGATCTGATGCCAGGCAAAGAAATGCGGGGGGAGCAGCAGCGGTGCCTCCGGAGCCGATTTGTGCCCCTCTGTTGCAGGGGAATGTGATGGGGACCCCTTTGCACCCATCGGGGTGCTTCGTCCCCCGGCTGGTGCGGAGCTGGGGGTGCAGGATGGCACCCCAGAGCCCAGGGCGAAGGAGGTGACGGCAACTCGGGGACACATCGTGAATTAGGGCTGCCTCCGGTGCCAGCCCCCCCGCACACCCCCACGCCATCGCTGCTGCCTGGCTGCTTGGCAAGGACTAAAACGCTCCAGCAGCCGGTTGGGCCCGTGGTGCCCAGAGCCCGCAGTTCCCCTGGGATAAGCCCAGTTTGTCCCCAGCGAGGACAGCAAGTCACCTTCCCAGTGACAGCCAAATTGTCACTCTTCAATCCAAAGCAAACAGCTTCTTACCTGCTGCCAAGGA
Source organism: Balaeniceps rex (assembly GCA_013401315.1). Lineage (NCBI taxonomy): Eukaryota > Metazoa > Chordata > Aves > Pelecaniformes > Balaenicipitidae > Balaeniceps > Balaeniceps rex. The sequence goes on along the minus strand of VYZW01002534.1, from coordinate 8,164 downwards.
GCAGAGGCCTTGGGCGCTTCGCCGCCGCCCTGCGAAGCTTTCCCTCCATGCCTGCAAGGATCGAGCTGATTTTGGAGGGGCTTCTGGAGGGCCTCTGGCTCCCAGTCACCGGCGGGATGGCTTCTGGCACTCCAGGGACCCAAAGGTGCCCACCTTGGTGCACAGGCTGGGTGCAAAGCCGCATTTCTGGGTAAAACATGGCTGCAAAAGCAGTGCTCAGCGTCCTGAGACCGCAACACCCACGTGTGTGCCCTGATGACGGTGGCTGTCCCACAGCAGTGACCGGCGGCACGGCCGCAGGCTGGCAGCCCCGGCGGGGCTGGGCACGGTGTGGGTTACGCGCGGAAGCAGGGCTGGCGCCGGGCGCAGATGGTGCCAGGGGATATTTTGGGTTCCATGGGCAGGACACATTCTGTTCCCGTGAGCTAAGGCAGCGAGTGGGGGCCGGTCCCTTCCCTCCCACCCACCGCCCCGCAAAACCCTCACCGGTGCCCCTGGGTGGCTCCGGGGCTCCGTGGCCGCAACGGGGCTGGGAGGAACTGGGAGCACTGGGGCTGCAGGGCTCAACTCCATCGCAGTCCAGGGCGACCATGGCAGAGGCTCTGCTGAGGCAGCTCCTCACCGCTGGGAAACGCCTGATCCCACGGGAGACACGTGGGATTGCCCGTGGCGGCGCGGACATGGGCACTGGGCAAAGCTGGGGCAGAGACCTGCACCCACCGCCACCGCCCGCGTGAGCTGAACCTCCCCGGCCACCTCACCCTCGAGGAGCTGCGTTGTTTCCAGCCTGAATTTACCCATCTCCAGCCCGTGCAGCCGGTCCCGGTGTCCGCTCGCAGCCGTAGGGCAGCGAGATGCCAACCCTCAGGGCACGGATATTCCCCCTCATCTCCAGCCCCGCACGAACCCCTGGGTGGGCTGAGCCCCGTCCCGGCTGACTTCCACGGTGAGGGCTTCCCCGGCTCCTCAAATCCCCCGTCCAGCTCAGCCGGGCGCCGGGCTCGGCCAGAGCCAACCCTCGGCACGGCCCGATGCCGCTGCACCCTCCCCATATTCCGGCACGGAGCAGCTCAGCCCCGCTAATGCCCATTTTGCAAACCGCTTTGGACTCCCATCACCCTTAAAGCACTTATTCAGCGCAGCCCATGACGATGATTATTATTATTATTATTATTTTCCCCATTGCATGGTTGCGTTTTAACCGCCGCTAAGACGTTACGTGTTTAAATCGAGGGCGATTGGAGTGCAAAAAAATTGCATACGCTGGGATCATAACGATCAGCTGCAGGTGGGGAGGTTATTAACGCGCCTTCTGCCCTGCAAGGCAGACAATAAAACCTGCCGATAAATTATATATATATACGTACAAATTGCAGGCCTTGGTTAAACGCAGGGTGAGGAATTTATTGGTTTATAATTGTGACCACCTGAAAAAAGGAAGGGGGTTAAAGTGATCCGATGAGCCAGGCGATGAGTTAAAGGATGCCCACGGCACCGGCTCACCCCCAAGTTATTTGATGCTGTAAAAGGGGGGAAAAATAAAGCAAGGGATGGGTCCTGCCCAGGTGTCCTCGCTGCTGGCGGCCGTCCGTCGGGAGAAGCACGGGAAGCGCTGGGTGCCCGTGGTAAATCCTTTGTGGATTTAAAATAAATCTGCGGCAACTGGAGAGGAAAATGCGGAGCCCAAACCAGGACTCGCTGCTAAGGCCAAGCTTTGCAAGACTGTAGGGGGAAAAAAAAAGGATTAAAAATAACAAGGTTCAAGAGCCTTGTGCTTCGCAGCTCGCCGAGCGAGGCTGAGGGCAGCGCTGGCTCCGGGCACCCGCTCCCTCCCGGGCTGCACCCTGGGGTGGGGGGGCTGCCACGTCCTGGGCAGCCCTTGGGTCTATGAGCACCCTTTTATCTCTGCTTTAAGATGAAGATCTAACACCCGGCCGTGCCCGCAGGGAGGTACCTAAACAGGGTCTGGCCGGAGGAGAGGGGCAGAGCAGCAGCAAAGATGCGGGGGACGAGGGGCACGGAGCAGCCGTCCCACCCAGAGCGGGTCGCCCCACATCTTCTTTGCAAACACAGCAGGGGAACCAGCAGAAACAAGAGAAAATAACGCAAAAAGATGTTTTCCTTTCCTTGCCGTGGGGCGGGCGATGCCGCGGGCACCGGGCTGCAAACCGCTCCTGGGGAGAAAAACTTTGCTGCATCAGGGGTGCTGGGCTGGTACAGAGGGGTGCTGGAGCTCAGGCTGCTGCCAGCCACCCCGACAGCACAGCCGTGTCTCTGTGTGTATATATATATTAAAAAAAAATAAAAATACATGTACATAGATATATTTTTAGGCACCGGAGGAGGTGAGCGGAGCCCATGCCCTCTGCTCCCCAAGCCAAACCACCGCGCAGCCACGCACCTTGCTGGTGAGCAACGTTCCCAGCTCCAGCCGGCTGTGGGGAGCCCTGCCCAAGCCAAAACCCCCCCAGCCTTGGCCATCCGAGTCCCCCACAGCACAGCCCCACGCTCGCAGCCCTCCTTCCGCCTGCCCCACGGCACCGAGAAACCATCGCAAGGCTCCGACTGACACCGGGCACCGCTCGCTCGGGCGTCCCGAACGGGTCGCCATCCCCGCTGGGTTTGCGGTCGCTGGTGCATCGCCCGGGCGCTGGGGTTTAAACGCGAGCCTGGGTTTGCAGGGCTGGGTGCTGGGGTGGCATCGCTGCTCCCCGGGTGCCCCGGGGCCTGGCGGGACTTGGGGTCATCCTGTTTTTTTGATATCACTGGGAAAAGCGGGGCGGGGTGGGGACGCAGAGCGGTGACCCCACAAGATGCTGGTGCCGGTTTTGCCAGACACGCTGGGGTGAAACTGCAACAAAGAGGGTTTTTTGGTTTTCCTCTTTTTGTTTCTCAAAGGCTCGGCCCCTCCCGGCACGGCTTTATGACCAGAAACAGCGCCTTTACTTGGAGGATTTCTTCCATTTGAACCAAATATTTCGGATGCCTCAAAGAGAGCCAGCAGGCAGCAGGAAAAATCCTTCCCCGGACAGAATCTCCCTGTCGATTTGACCCTTTTCTAATGATCGTCTGATTTTCTGAGCTGTTTCAGTTCCCTAAAAGCTGACATTTTCTCATTTCTTTTGAAAAACCAAACACACAAAAACCATTTTCCCTTCTTCGCAGCTGAGCCGCCGGTGCTGTCCCACCAGAACCTCCGGCCACACCGGCTCCCCAAGCCCCCGCAGCCAGACCCCCCCATAGACGTGGTAGAAAAGCCACTAGAATTTAAAAAAAATCTCAAAGCACTCTCCCTAAAATCACGCTAGAATCACTTAAAAATAAGCCCGCTGTTGCCATTCCCGGTATATTTGGGGAATAAACCCACCACCCCCTGGGGCTGGGGGCTGCCCTAGGGACCCCACGGGTGCCCGAGCACCCTCAGGTCCCCCGCACGGCGTTGTCCCCTCACCGGCTGGGTGTTACAGGGTGACACCCTAAAAATACAGCACTTGGGGGGGTGTCGGGGGGGGCTTTGCTCTTCTCTCCGCCGCCCGAAGGCACCCGGCGGCAGCTCAGCCTCCTCGGCCAGGGCTGGAAAAACAGGCTGGGAAAAATATTTGGAGGCTGTGACTCAGCGCAGGAAAACTGCTCGGCCCCCGCTGACGCCTCGCACAAGCCCGGCCAGCGCAGGCAGGGCCCCCCCACCCTGCACCCCAGGGGGTTCTCCGGTGTCTCGTAAGTGTTAAGCTAACCCTTCCCTGCGGTTTGCAGCTCTCCTCTGCGAGACGTTTGCTAAACCCACCTGCAGTCACCGGCAACGCGGAGGAGAGCTGGACGGACGCCTGGATGGGGACGCGAGCCCAGGGATTTGGCATGGCCGGCAAAGCCAAGGGAGACCTGCCCTCCTGCCTCAGTTTCCCCAGTGCTCTTGAGCTGCCCCAAGAGCACTTTTCCCCCGTGCCCGGTGCAAGCGGAGGCTCTGCCCTACAAACCCCCAGCAAACCTTCACCGTGCCCAAGCCCCATCCCCACGTCCCCACTCAGACGCAGCATGGCAGGTCACAGAGTCATTAAGGCTGGAAGACCCCTAGGATCATCCAGTCCAACCGTCAACCCAACCCCACCATGGCTACTAAACCACGTCCCCAAGTGCCACGTCTACATGGTTTTTGAACACCTCCAGGGATGGGGACTCCACCACCGCTCTGGGCAGCCTGTTCCAGTGCTTGACCACTCTTTCAATAAAGAATTTTTTCCCAATATCCAATCTAAACCTCCCCTGGCGCAACTTGAGGCCATTTCCTCTCGTCCCATCGCTTGTTCCTTGGGAGAAGAGACCGACCCCCACCTCGCTGCACCCTCCTCTCAGGCAGTTGTAGAGGGCGATGAGGTCTCCCCTCAGCCTCCTCTTCTCCAGGCTGAACAACCCCAGGTCCCTCAGCCGCTCCTCACAGGACTTGTGCTCCAGACCCTTCCCCAGCTTCGCTGTCCTACCTGTGTGCAGGGGCTGGGGGGTCCGGGACAGCCCCAGAGCCAGGATCCGGCTCCTCGCTGCTCCTCCGGGCACGTTGCGGGGATGCACCTCGGTCTGCAGAGACGGGGCTGGAGCATGGGGACGGACCAGCCCCTCCTTGGGGATCTTATCGGCGGCTGCCAGGGGCTCCTGCCTGCACCCTGATAAGTGCTGGGCTCCACATCATGGGGCTGAGGTGCCCCAAGCGCCGCTTCACCCCCCCAGCTCCATCCCAGCAGCAGGACCGGAGCATCCCATGGGACACCCACATCGGGATGAGTGTCGGTACCCCAAATCCTGGCTTTCCAGGAGGGTGCTACACCCAGGAGAGGTTGGGAACGGTCGCTGCAAGGAGGGTGCACTGGAGCTGAGCCCACCCCCTTGGGCAAACGGGGAGTGCGCCGGCCCCCCCATTTGCCCCCTTGGACAACCCAGGGGTGCTCCCAGCCACCCCCCAGAGCAGGGGGACACCCCCAAGCCCTGGGGCTGAGCCAGGAGAAAGGGACACTGCATCTCACAGCCGCTGGCGTGGCAGCGCTGCCCTGCGGAGGCGTTCGGAAAAAAGAAAAAAGAAAAAAAGAAAAACCAAAAGAACAATTTTATTTTTCCAAACGAGATCTGTAGCGAAGTCACAGTGGCGTTTCCATGCCCAGGCAGGAGTAAATACACCCCCCAAAAAAAAAAAAAATATAGAAATAACTTAACTGGAGCTACAGTTCACAGAGACAAACCAAGAGCAGCCGGCGATGCTGCAGGACCCGGACCCACGCCCCAGCAGAGCCGGCAGCGGGGGCTCTCCCCTACAGGCACCTCCCCGGCGACCCGCGCCACTGGGAGATGCTCTGGCACATCTGGGGGAAGCTACGGCCACCCCGCATCCCACCCCATGGCCCTCCCGGCAGGCAGGAGGGGCAGCCCCGCACCCAGCACAGCTCCCCCCCCCCC
>VYZW01002532.1:3170-17360 GCA_013401315.1 Balaeniceps rex | reverse complement strand
AAGCTGACATCAAAACGAAAATTAACTCTTTCTTGTAAAAGTCTCCAAGGACTTGTTACCTTTGAGGAAAAAGGTGAAGAGAAAGGTCAGTTTTAAATGAGATGGTTCACTATAACTATCTTACATGAACTGGCATGCATTCCTAATATGTATCCAGGTACTTGCTTTTTACCCCACTATGCACCGCTGCGCACTGCATAACTTTCCTCAACAGTGGTTCAGTATTTATCAGAAGCTAGCAGAAAGCCCCAGCATCCCACATCTTGTCATCACAGGTAAGTTGGACTCTTGAAAGCTCCTTGACTCCTTTCTTGCCACTCTGTACTGAACACTTCTTTGCACAGCCACTGCCATTTTGAAACTCTTAACACACCACTAAGAATGAAAAAGTGCTCCATGCACAGCTACCAAAAGTGCTGGTAGTTGTGAGTAACACAGAAGCTTGTGATGATGGACCTGACGTGCCAGCCTCTAAACGTCTGCTATTTCCTCAGTGTCATGTGGCGTTACATGAAGAATATGAAAATGCAGACAAAGAAGAGATGAAAAGATGAATCACTCTCTAGCAGCAATCTAATCTTGCAATGCTTTACTTCTATCCACTGAAGGCTCAAGAAAGAGATAATAGTTGGTGGTGACCACTGCACAGGACATTCATGATGACCTGCAGTGGATACCTAACTTCATTATGTTGAAATAATATGCACATCTTCAGAACTCCAAAGCTTGTAGCAATAACTTGCGTCTCTACACACGGTGCTGCAAAGCAGCCTCTGAAGATTACAACATGGACTGGTTTTGTTCAGATGCTAACCAGGTTTCTCTGGATTGTTCAGCTTTAAGGCTGCATCTCTGTAAAGAGATACAGAAACCATTACTGTAAAGCATCAAAACCTCTGGAACTTGCAATAGATTTAAGCCTGGGATTCCTTGACTGCTCTGGTCTAATGAACAGAGTCAGTACTCTTATTTGCCGCCCACAAGTTGTTTCTTAATAGAAAAAATACTCAGCTGTGTATCAAGACCTTGTTGACTACCAAAATAACCACCTACATGAATGTAACAAAAATAAACAATGCTAGACCTTTTAGGAATTCTTGCTTGCTCCCCCTAATAAAAAGGTCAATTCACTGGCACAGCCAGCATTCCTTTCATTCTGAGAAACTCTGCTTATCCTATATTAAAAAGGCTGATGATGGGCTCTTTCTCTGGGTATCTTTATCTTTTAAAAGATTGGTTTTTTTTAAAACATAAGTAGCAGCAGGATGAGAGTGAAACATATTCTGGAAGTTGGAAGATGTGATGGTGATTACTAACTAAAACATTTGAGAAGGTACTTTAATAAACTGAAATGATGAAGTGGTGCATTCTTCCTAATATCTGGCAGAAAACAGGGAGGAAGTTCATGTATTTTCAGGAACTCCTTCTATACTTACTTTTATATATTGCAAGACACCTGATACATTTTCTGTGAAGAAAACACACACTCAGAACATGATTTTATCTGAATTATTGCTGCAGCTTTATTAATTTTAAGCATAATGAAGAATGTGAATTCACTATGTTGTGTGCATCAGTGGTAGTACTACTCCTTGCCGGGTGGAAGGGGGTGTGTCCGGTACATAGGTTTTTCTCTACGTAATACCTACATGGAGGTATTATGGTACAAAAATTAGTTCAGTGCTAATATATAGGATTTGTTACAAATGTTACACATATTTCCTAAGAATTAAAAACTGTATAATATGAGCAGTCAGCATACAGGAACACACTGGCTATTAAATGAAACTCCTCCTTGTCCTAGAAGTGAAAACATTTAATATACTATGCAAATACCATACATAGCTAAGGTTTCTGTTAGAGGACAAGGATCAGCTCCAGTTTTTTTAATTTTATTGTTATTTTTCAAGCTTTTAGAGCACCATTTAACGTCTTGTTAGCCTAAGTTTTCCGATTCATAGCCATACAGCAAGCAACCACAGTTGTCCTTGGAAGGAATCAACGGAATCTGGTTCCTGTTGACCACTCTTCATTTCCACATGGAAAACTTTTCGCCACAATGAAATCTTTTTAACTGGGGTGCAGAAGACAAATAATGGGTGGACAAAAAAAAACCCACACCACCACAAATGAAGCATGAATTTTGAGGAATTTGTTAGAAAGGACATAGGAATGGGAGGTGTTTCTCAAAGTGGAACAGAACTTTTCTGTTGCCTACACCACCACCGACATTTATTGGGAGGTAGAAAGCTTCTGATGATGATATGAACAGACAAGCTTTATTACTGGATATCGTGCTTCACCGGACACCATGAAATCTTTTGAGTTTGTCCAAAGCAGTAGGCAGTGGTTAGTGCCACTTTAGGTACAGGTTCTTCAAAGAAACAGTATTACTGTTAGCAGAATGAAAGACCACAGCGATTAATTCTTTCCTCTCTTTCTCCACATGTTTTAAGACTATAAATATGAGGCACCTCCATACCTCATTAAAGTTGTTAGAATAGGGAGCTCCTTACAATTTTGCTACTCAGGGCATGCTAGACTGCAGGACTGCTGTACTACATTTGTTTTTGAGGTAAGACAATAATCCATGTCAAATTGGACAGATGACATGAACATGGAGGAAGTGACCAGGATGAGAAAAATAAGGCCTGAGAAGATCAGATTAGTGATTATGGTCACACTTGTGAAAGCAGTCAGAATACAGGAGGGTACATCTCTGATTTTTGTGATAAAACAGGAAAAAAAAACAAACTAAACATCTCACTTACAAATGCTACAGGAATATACCTTACTATTACTCGCCAACATTACTCCCTCTGGTATTCCCATTTCAGGAAAAGAATAAAACATTTATCTGGAAACCAGGAAAAAGGCAACCCTATCTTTCAGTGACAGGGCTCTTTTTGAGTACTTTCTGAATCTAAAATTCAATTTCAGTCACTTTGAAGGTTTTGGTGCCATATACACATAATTACAGGCATATGGAAACTGGTGTTCTTTCCCTGTTATCAAAGCCTGCAACTTCCTGCGCTGTTTTGTTTTAATAGATTTGAGCTGAGAAAAAGACAACCTTAGTAAAAAAAAAAAAGAGCAGCTAAGGCTTTATTCACAAGTCTAAAATATCTCCTAAGCTTTGGACTGAGGTAACTTTTTAATCAAGAAAGCAAAGTAAGTAAACTTACTTATTATCAAGTAAGATAATAAACTACAGATTCAGTTCTAGTCAAGATATGAAAATAAGACATGATAAATGCATGTGCACTGACAACGGAGAGGGAGCAACGAAGCTCACTGTCAGGGAGAGCAGGAAAGGGCTTCTATTGGAAAGATGGAAAAGAAGCCAGGAAAGAGAGGGTGGACACCCTTATCTGGCACACTCACTCCTGTGTTCTTGCCAAAGGTGGTAGCTATTTTGATCACACAGTAAGTGAGATAGCAAGAATATGAAAAGGATACTAACCCTCATAAACACAAGTTGATGGCAGACTGTCTCAAATGGGGAAGAAAATACCATTATTATCACAGTATATAGTATCAAGAACTTAATTAGGGCAAATGGTTGTGCTTACCATCCCTTCCACAGTGCTCCTGAGAGCCTACGTGTGTTTAGGAATGGAAGTCTGTCTGGGCTTGAGGATGGCAACTGTCTGTCTAAATCATCTTATAAGGATTTGGGCACCTGTGTGTTGTAGGTGTCCAGACTGGCACAATTCTGTACCAAGTCATCAAGTGCATGATCCTCAGCAGTCTCTTGATTATCAGCCACAGCCAAGATGAAGTTTTGGCATACCCTACTGCTATCCTGTAGAGCTCATCAAAAGGGCATGTGACTTAAACTCTGCCAACCGTTCCAGTTTTGTACAGTTCTTTTCTTGAAAGCCATCTTCCTATGTTTTGTCCTAATGTAACACAGCACAACATTCTTGTTGCCTCCTAAGTAGTATCCCTATCAATTTCCATCAAAACATCTATCTTTGTCTTGTTTTAGGATTCCCTGTATCTTTGCTGTTATCTCTCCTGAGGGCAGTGAACTAAATTTGACTTGACTGTGTCAGCACTGAAACATGGAAATAGTTTCCAGTCTCTAAAGCCAGAGTCACACAAAATATTTAGTCCTGCTCCTTGGGACAGGATGCAATGTAGAAGGAAGATGAGTAACTGTCAACATACAGCTTGTAGCATGATGTGACCAAGAAAAATGTTGAAGGTGAAATTACTAATGATTCCAGTAGGGCAAAATCACACAGCAGTATACATGCTTTTATGAATTTCAGATTTAAAAACTCTGCTAAAAATGTCTATCAGCACACAGAGTTTAGGATAGTTACTAAAATTGTAACTGCAATCAGGAAGCATAGGACAAAAGAAAAACTGCCTATTTGCCCATTAGCTGAGATAAATCCAAAGCTGGAAAAGCCTCAAACCTCTTAGCCTGAAACCTCTGCTGAGGGGAGACCTTATCACCCTCTACAACTACCTGAAAGGAGGTTGTAGTGAGGTGGGTGTTGGGCTCTTCTGCCAAGTAACAAGTGATAGGACAAGAGGCAACAGCCTCAAGTTGCATCAGGGGAGGTTCAGATTGGATATTAGGAAAAATTTCTCTACTGAAAGAGTGGTCAGGCATTGGAAGAGGCTGCCCAGAGAGGTGGTGGAGTCACCATCCCTGGAGGTGTTCAAAAAAACGTGTAAACGTGTGTCCTGGTTTCAGCTGGGAGAGAGTTAATTTTCTTCCTAGTAGCTAGCATAGTGCTGTGTTTTGGATTTAGTGTAAGAAGAATGCTGATAACACACTGATGTTTTGGTTGTTGCTAAGTAGAGCTTACACCAGTCAAGGACTTTCTTTTTCAGCTTCCCATGCTCTGCCAGGTGCACAGGGAACTGGGAGGGGGAACAGCCAGGATAGTTGATCCAAACTGACCAAGGGGCTATTCCATACCATATGACGTCATGCTCAGTATATAAACTGCGGGGAGTTGGCCGGGGGGAGCAATCGCCGCTCGGGGACTGGCTGGGTGTCGGTCGGCGGGTGGTGAGCGGTTGCATCACTTGTTTTCTTTTCCCTGGGTTTTGTTTGTCTCTCTCGTTCTCCTTTTCATTACAATTACTATTGTTATTATTATTATTACTATTATTATTATTATTATTATTATTATTTTTATTTCAATTATTAAACTGTTCTTATCTCAACCCGTGGGTTTTCTTACTCTTGCCCTTCCGATTCTCTCCCCCATCCCACCGGGGAGGGGGAGGGTGAGCGAGCGGCTGCGTGGTGCTTGGTTGCCGACTGGGGCTAAACCACGACAACGTGGCACTTTGGGACATGGTTTAGTAGGCAAGGTGGTGTTGGGTTGACGATTGGACTAGATGATCTTAGAGGTCTTTTCCAGCCTTAATGATTCTGTGATTCTGTGATCCCACCTTTTTTTGCAAGTGCAAGAATAACAAAATGAAAGCAGATAAGCAAGAAGAAGCTACCTGGCATCATCGTGTCTAGAATAAAAAAAATCTGTTAATTCTAATCCAGTTACATCAAAGTGATCACTGTTCTCTACTAATAGCTGAAATACAGTGAGAAGTAGTTATTACTCCTTCTCATTGCCATAGTTATTTGAAGTACTAATTTAAAGCATTTTTTCCCCCCAGAGGATGGACAAAACTTTACATCAAGGTAACACTATATTCATAAGAGAAGACCAATTCACAACTTTATTCTGCCTGCACCACACAATGATGCCCCAGTAGCTACTACTAGAGAGCTAACTGGCCCTGTAGTTTAAGCCTAGTGGCTCATATTTAATCCAGAATTTTGATGGTGTTCTGATTTGAACACCAAACTTCAAATTGTTTATGGCTTTGTTAATCTTCAGGACTCCTTCTATCAGCTGAGAGTTTTAATAGATTCTTCAATAAAATCTGAGAAAGGAGATCAGAGAGCTTGTTCTATTGGCAAAGGCTAGAACAGCTAGAAAGGAAGAGAAAAATCTTCATAACTTTCTTCTAGAAGAAAAAGTTGACAGAAGTGGCTTTGAGGTATCAAAATGTGGAGAATATTTTCAGGATATGTAAAGACAATTCCGTTGCCAATTTTGACTCAAACATTTCTTTAGCAAATACTGAGACAATTTAGCTTCAGGATAGGACAGTTATTCCACTGAGGTGATACATCCTGGGGTTTTTTTTGGTGGTTTGTTTTGGTTTTGTTTGTTTTTTTTTTTTTTCAGCCAAGGAACACAGAGCATAATAGATTGTTCCCATCTCCACATACTTGCAAAAACACTAGGAAAGTTCATTAAAAAAAAAATACAAGATATAGTGTACAAACTATAATGGTTTACAGCTCCTCTCAAGAGCTGGTAGAGTTGAAGCAAGCTTGAATTGTGGTCTCGTCCAAATTACAGGAAAGAGAAACCAGTCTCTATAGACACAATCTTACTTAGGAATGAATGCTAGGCATACCATCACAACTTAACGTGATTTACTAAATCAAGATAATCACAGTTTAACGTGAATTACTAAATGAAGGCAACTGTGTCATGGAAAAACAAACCATGCAATAGACAGGCAAAATATCATTGCAAAGAACCTGTATGCAATTCTCTCTCTTTTCACAACTGTCTGAGTTTAGTAGCTTAGTTGTAGTGCATACATGATAGCAATATCTAACACAGAATGTATCTATTGAGACCAATTGCCTTTCCTGTAATTTGGAAAAGAGTGCTGCTCAAGATCACTTCAGCTCCTGAAAGACCATAAAAGGAGATATTTCTCATTCAAATAAGTGTGTCACTGTATATGAAATTCTTTCAAATACTTCAAGGGAGCTGTAGCAGATTTCAGCTAATAGACAACGCCCTGTTATCCAAAGATTATTTCTTTATGTATCCTTTGTGGCCTGACCCAAGAAGATTAGGGAAAGTTAGATGAAGTATATTATATTGTGCATGGAACGTACTAAAACAGGTAGCTGTCAATTTCTAATAATTTCCTCTCCAAAAAAATCCAACTCCAAAAGAGACAAAGCCTTCTTCATACATCTTTATATTATGGTAAGGGAAGGGGGGGGGGGGCAGGGAAAGATAATAGAAAAATGCAATTCACGGTAAAAGGAACTATTATAGCCTCAATTGACTGTGCTTCTTCATTCATGAAAATCTGATATATTTTTCAAAAACAACTTCTTTTTAGAAGGAGTTGGGGAAACATTCTGCCAGTGCACCAAAAAAAAAAAAAAAAGATAAAAAAAGATAATAAGCAAGTTGATCCCAACTTAATTACTTGAACTGCTAGGAAGCTGGTTACAACTAAGCAAGGAGGAAAGCTTCTTCCCCACCCCCATAAGAGAAATACAATTTGCTTACAATAATTAGCAAAAAATTAAGATTCTTCTGTTCACTGTTCAAATCGATCAATGAATCTTTAAAGAAGCAATCTTTAAGAGTCTTACCTCAGCTGTGGAAACAAAGGAGTCCGTTGATGCAATGCTTAGTGTATCTCGAAGGCAGAAATCATCCGTATTATCCTTTACAGTAATGTCTGTATTTTTATCTTTAAAAAAAAAACTGATTAGACAACTATCAGAAAATTCTATTTAAGTCTTGAAAGTGTGTTTCATGTATACTTTAATGTAGTACTTCATTTGGAAGGCACAACATTGTACTACTATGAGAGTAAATTCTCCTATGACCTGCTAACATAAAGGTGACTGTATTTTTCTGTCTTTAAAGTGGACTTACAAACATCATCTGCAATGAAGAGAGAAGAAAAAAAATATTTCCCCAGGAGTTTTGCCTTTTCTTTGTTAGGCTTCTGAAGATCTTTCTATCTAAAGATATTACTTTGCTATATTGATCTAAATCCTCTGTTAAGTTTTTAACTTGGCTGTCTTATATAACAAATGCTTGCTGTTTTAGTAACCAAGAAATACTGTTCTAAATAAAAAACCATTAATAAAAAACAGCTTTCAGCTTCACTTGAATTAAGTTCATTTTCTGCTTCTCATGCCTTTTTTCACTTGTTGGTTCTTCAGGAGAGCAAGTGAAGTTTTTAATCTTCTCTGTATCCTCTTTCCCCAACAAGCTTTTCCATTGAACTAACACATCCAGAAGCATTTCCTATAGTGCTAGAATTCTTAATGCCTTTAAAATAACTGATATTTTATGCTTAAAATCATCTGCAATACAGTTTATCTAAGTCTTCCTTTATTTTATTCTCAGATTTCAGCTGTTGCATATATTACTAGCATACATGGTTTTGTTTTCACTGTAGAGACACACTTTCACAGAAGGATTAAATTCATAAGCCAGTAAGTCAGACTTTGGCTTGATGTGCCCCATACTACATTCTCAGTAGAGCACAGGCATTTATTTTGGGTTACTTTACCTTCAGACATTACACATGTGTTGCTAAAAGTCTGTTTTATTTCCAACACTCAGCAGCAACCAGCTACCCAATGTCATCCAGATCTGTTGCTACAGCAATACTTCATAAAAAACACTATTACATAGCAAAGTGGCCAAATGCCAATACACTGGAATGGTTTACTCATCAATTGAAATGCTACAAATCCACATAACTTAACTATTATTTCGGTGGTTGTTATGGTTTTATTAGTTACGGACTTGGAATGACAGCTCAAAAAATGCACATAACAATAAATATCTGCCTTTGAGACTATTCACTGAGGGAAAAAATTACTAAAAGTTTGGACAAAGATTTTACTAGATTGAGTTAGGCAGATTCCAACTTGTAATCACAACTTCACCAATATTCATACGAAAGTCTCTGATTTCTTCAGATCATTCTTAACAGTTTGTTCTTTTTTCTGATCTCTTAAAACCAAGAGGAAAAGTACAGCAGCATCCAAGCTGGTTGAGAAACAATCACATACTGGAATTTGAAGAGCTGGAACAGAAAACCACACTGTGGTTTGTAAAGTATTTGCTTGAGGTCTGGTAAAAGCAGACGGGTAACATGATGTTTCCTTCTTATTTCTAGCTCATAATTTACATTAATTCCCCTCTAATATTACATTAAATGCTTTTCTAATATCACTTTTTCACTTAAGCAGTTGCTGAAACTGCAATAATACTGTTAAACACAGGGTAGTACAGAGATGTATAGCCTGGTTGCAGATTTTTCCACTGAACCTCTCCTTTTGGCGAAGTTGTTTTCCATAATAAACTTGCAATTAAAACAAAAGTTTCTACATCTCACAGTTAGAAAAGCCCTCTAGCACCTGGTTCAAGTGCAATCCAAAGAAATATTATTTCCCTGATCCTCCCAGTCTGCAGGCAACATGCAACACTTACTTCATGAGAAATAAACAGCTATATTCATAAGTAGCAATGCAAATTACAAACTCCTACGAGAGTAAAGCGTGGGCCATACTGATAAAGATCTTACTGATGGCTTTAATGAAGATGTTAAGGTAAGGACCCAACTCTTATGTACACAAAGTGCAGCTGTCAAGTAGTCTCATATATCAACTTATTCACAACCCAAGAACGTCTCCACCATCCCTCATAGGGAAGTCCCAACTGTACCACGGACTGAAGCCTCAAAGCCTTTGGATATTGTCTGATAATTACTGTGCTGTTGCTGTTATATGTGAGTTTATAGCTCAATGACAACAACATATCCCCAAACCGACACTGAAGTATTTAACACTGGGCTATGTGATTGATTGCATATAAATGGGAATAATGCTATTTAACTAAAATTTATTCTGCATATACGTAAAAAAATAATTGGTGTAAATGACAGAACCACAGTTTCCAGCCCAGAATACCACAGAATCAGAGGTTCTTCTGTAGATTTTGCATCCAGCCTGCTACAGATTACATGAAGCTCTAGAGATAAGAAGATTTTGAATACAACTATATTTGCTGAAAAGTCATAATTCCAAGTTTGCTAATATGGGCCTAAAACTGTCACCTAGCCAGTACGTTTTTAACATGTTAGTTGAATATGGAATATCTGTGTTTTCACTCAAATATAAGTTCTCACTACTACAAAAAAAGGAACAAAAGTTGCATGTTATGACAAAAAAATTGTTTTAAAAAGGTTGGTAACGCTGAGTGAAATAATACCTTTGGCAAGTGGTAAGTGCATACAAAGTCCAGCCTCCCCAAAGAAAACAAAACAGCCTTGTCAGCTATTTCTGACTTTCTGGCCACGACCACCCTAATACCCTAAAATACCCTCAGCCAAGCAGCTGCTTATCAATACCCACGCTGTTCAGAGAGCACACTATTATGAAGAAGTTAGGGTAAAAATTAAGTTGCAGCTGGAGTACATACCATGCAAGTACCAGGAGAACATTCTTAGACACAAGAACATGAAAAAAAAAAAGAGACAGCAGCACAATGAGACTCCTGGAATGAACAGCTGCAAGAGGAACCCACACGCCAGCGGCTGCAACTGCTCACACAGTCATCCCTGGTTCTTATGTAGTCTAATACCTTCAGGAAAGGAATACTAGCGGGTATGTGAGCTTCAAATATACTTTACTTATTTGAGAAGCCAGGGAGTTATTTTGGGTTCATTTATATTTGTAAAGAGGATGAAGTAGAGCTTCAGACCTGATACTGACAACAGTAATTGCCATAAAGACTCTTGGTTGTAGTGCCTTAAAATGCATACGGGATTCTAAAGTTCGATTAAGGGTATTAAAAATGCTAGGAGTATTGCTAAAGCTTCTGAAATCAATCCTAGCTTTAAAAGATTTTGCAAACAACTATCTATTTGAAACTAAGCAGGTTTAAAAAAAACAGAACAAAGCTACTTTCACATCTATTCACAGAGTACTAATCTAGAATATTTACTTGTCTTTGCTCTGGTAGGTTCAGACCACAAAACTAACCCTCTAAACTCTCAGAGCAAAATCTGACCTTAGAGATGGAACTCCACACAAATCAACTTTTTAGCGTTCAGTTGGGAACTATTCACCTTCACATAATGTTTTAAAATCCTGAAAACTGTTTATATGTTATCTTCCCTCCAACCCTGAATGAAACATGGCATGAGCTTGCAAATGAGTTTGGCACTTACGTGCAGCAGTTAAAAAAGAAAAGCAGTTACCCACTGGCAAAGAACTCACTCGGGACTTAAGGAATTTATTCTCAGTGCCACTGTTAAAGCCATGGTTCCCTATTCTTCCCAGCCCTCCCACTTCAGTGGAACATCAGTGCAGTTTTATACATCACGAGCAGGAAAACAGGATGAGAAAGGAGAGACTTGACAGACTCTGAAGAGGAGAAAACCTTGCAAAGGAATCCACTTATGAAAAGTCAGGATACCCCCAGAGCAGCAGGGTGCCAGCATTCTGCCAGGCTACCACAGTCGGCCACTGTGTTGTGTGCTAGTCAGGCCCCTAAGATGGGTGGCTGCATGCCTAGACAAAGGAATTACAATAATCAAGTTCAGAGAGCACAGAAGCACGAATTACTACATAATTCAGTTTCAAGAGAATGTGTCACAGTCTTCTAGCTAGTCACAAGCAGCACAGTGGTTTGTCACCACTGTTGCTGAAGCATCCAAAAGCAGCTTTATTTACGTTTATAAATAGTTATAACTCTGAAAGTGTTGACTGAATATTCATTAAAAAATCATCAGTCCTAACAAGTAGCTACTAATATATTACATGAAGTCTTACAGGATGCACCTAGCAAGCACTGAATTTTACTTTATGTCGTACTTCTAAAAAGAAAACAATCCCAACCTTCAGATGGCACCTTCTGATGACTGGGTCGTATTGCAACAGGTTAAAAAGGCAAGCCAAGAACGGAGCAGGCTGCCCACACAGACCATTCTGGATTTAACAGTTATTATTAAATTACGTGTTTACATTCTCCAGTAACACAAATATCAAGAAAGTGCCTATAGCTGGAGGCATCTCACCTCATTGTGTATAAACAAAGCTGTTATTGACTTCAGCATAAAAATATATTTCAGGTCAGGGTCTTTTAAAAATATCTAACCCAATCTTGTACTCTACCAGTACATCAGCATGTATCACGAGTTAAACATGCCTCATGGTTCTTTGTTGGGACTGCTCTGATGCAAACCAAAGTGACAGATTCCTTTAAAAAAACCCAAAACAACAATCCTCCCACCCCCACCAAACCCACAAAAAGACACTCCAGTGCTGTACGATCATCCAGCCTGGCTGTCAGTATGTGCTCACAACTCCAGTAGGCCCCTCTTGTGAACACACGGCTTCTGCTCACCAGTATTTGACTAGGAACTCAGCAACCAAAGCAGTGGTCTAATGGAAAGGAACAACTGGGGAAAATGGAGCATGGGACAGCACCAAGTACTTAGTATTTGCAATTTCACCTTCCTCCTAGTACTCACAGACCTTTTTCAAGGTAAGCTTTGGCTGAGCTAATTGCTAAGCTTTCCAATTACATCCTTAACAAATACCTTAGTAGTTTTCGTGCACAGAATAATTTTCTGGTTTTGTGCAAACAGAAGGCCAAGTCTTACTTCCTCAGTAAAAGTTGACTCAAGAGAGCTTTCATAACTGTTTCCAAGTACAGCTATAATCTTCAAGGTCCACATAAAAGCCTTCCACTACAATACTCTCACACAGGTATAAAAAGGCCCATTCTCCAAGACTCTGGATGCTCACCTAATTATCATTATGCAAAACACAAGATGTTCTTCATTCACACTGTGTTCTGTATTTATTACTTTGATGTATTCTTAACACAAAAGGAGTCCAGCTGATTAAAAGCTGCATTAAAAGCATGCGTATAGATGACAGTAATAGATTCTTCATGCTTAAATACAAATAAGTCGAGAATGCATGCAAAAATTGAGTAGTACAATCCATTAAGTTTACATACATAAGCCATAAAATCCACCTGAAAACTGAGATGTACTGATTTGCAATATTTGTCATCTGGAAAAAGATGCAACTTGCCTAAAATAACCTTATAATCTTCAAGAGATTTTCCACATACTTTGGAAAGAAATAATAGCAATTTCTGGGACGTTTATAATAATTTGGTTATTTTCAGACCTTCAAGATATTGACTTTGTCTATAAAGATACATTATCTGCTGAGCACCACGTTTAATGATGTATACAACAAAACAACATGGCTACTGCTCTTATATTCTAAAACAGTAAAATCAAACACCTTGAATGCTCTCATTCAGCAAAGGTAAAGACAGCACAAAATGCTTGTGCGTAAGTAATCATTTTAGTCTCTCCAAGTAAAAATCAAATATACCTAAGAAAGGAATTTAAGTATCATTTATTTCCTGTGATCCATAGACACAGGTACATTAAATAACTCAAGAGTATTAGGAAATATTATATAGCTTTGATATTCTGGAACGGTGATAAATCAAATTATTCTTTCAAGATTTAAATCTGCTAAAGAACTCTTCCCTAAATTTGATAACTGAATTTGAGTATTTTCTGATAGTTGCAATTTTTTTAAGCAAATAAATTATCAAAAGGCTAGAAATATTTTGTCATAGAGAATGTGACCTGCGAAAGCTGTCCCTGAATCACTGTGGCATACTTTATCGTAAAACCAAAATCTCAAAATAGAAAGACCTCACCATGAGGAACTCTGCAATTCAGATCTCAAGGAAGAGGCAGAGTAAACACACATGGTGCTAGATTGCCGAAATCTGACTTTTAAGAAAGTAAAGCAGCATCTAATGTGTATTTTATAACATGAACTAACACATCATATGTGCTGACAGCTGAGAAATCAGCATAGTAAACACAAAATAAATTCATGCATATGTTCACTTCTCTGGTTTAACTGCTCTGACTCTCTGCTTGACATAGACATATGATCCTGAAACAGATCTGAGATGTATATCCTGTGTAAACTACATGTCACTGTTAGGTCTCTCCCTATGATACAGCTTTTCATTTCTTTGAAAAATACAAACTTATTCATAACTGGACATTATAAGGTTCTACATTTACACAGGCTTACAATTTTCTGCAACTTCTTTTCTTTATCCTGAAGATAAAAATCAGTGGATCTTCCCTGATTTTAAGGTTTAAATCCCTATCCTTTACAGAAGAATTTGATTTCTGTCCGCCCTCCTGTTTTCAAGTCTAATAGTTTAGATAACAGTTTCTGCACTTGTATTTGATTTGAGAGAGAAGATCTGGCAATGAAGTTTGCTCAGCTGTCTATTCTGGACAGAGCCTATT
>VYZW01002531.1:7408-23406 GCA_013401315.1 Balaeniceps rex | reverse complement strand
TTCACAGAGCAAATACATTGAATGGGAAACTAAGCACGAGGAAATTCTCAGGTTGGATGGGATATAACTCTTGCTCCTCAGAGATACATTGTTAATTCTAGATTGAAGGGAAATGTTTCCCTCCACCTGTGACTCACAGCCTTAAGAAGTCGTTGACACATAGGTGATAATGCCAGTGCAGTTACTTACAATCTTACAAAACTCCCAACCAAACAGACCAAACCAAGCAGAAAACAGTAAGGAGGAGAACAGGTTGTGTTGCTTTATATCCAATGACCTGAGAGTTAAAACTTTCCACTGAAATATGGGAAACTAAGTTCAGATCTACTGTATCTAATTGGGAGCATTCTGTGCTTTCCTTCCTTCTATGAAATGTGAAAAGGAAATTGTCTTATTCAGTCTTTCCCATGGGCAATTTAAAAACTTCTACTAACACCCCCCAATTAATTGGAACTAATTCTTCCCTCACTTCACAGCTGTGTTCCCTTTCAAAAACTATGCTGTGCCAAATAAAAGCAGACACAGGGGAGTACAATAATATATTTTGTCATTTGAAGTGATAAAATGAAATTATGAATATGTATAGGATTACACTGTGTGGTAAAATAATGCCTTTTCTATGCTGTTTCTGGAGAGCATAACTGTATTTTAAGTATTAGGCAAATGCTAGAGTCACTGTGGTTGTGACAGCATAGTGAAACATTTTGTTATCTAGAAGAGTGAGCTCTTTCCAAGGTATGTACATATATATATTGTATGTCTCAAAAAATTACTTATACTTCAGTAATAAGTAACTGATGTATGCAGTGCACTAATGGCAGTTTTGAGTCTTTAAAAATAACAACATACTCCAGAAATACTAACAATGTTCAAAAGCCCAGCTTAATTTGATGTGACAATACATTCATCATGGCTCTAAAAACAATTTAAACATTATTTTATATGAAACTAATTATTAATTATTAATCCTTCTG
Source organism: Balaeniceps rex (assembly GCA_013401315.1). Lineage (NCBI taxonomy): Eukaryota > Metazoa > Chordata > Aves > Pelecaniformes > Balaenicipitidae > Balaeniceps > Balaeniceps rex. The sequence continues at coordinate 22,432 of VYZW01002531.1, read as the reverse complement.
ATTTACAGGTAAACTGAAACACTTGAAAAGAACAACAAAGGTGTATATACTTCTAAATACCCCAAAGAAACATAGTGGAAAAGAAAGTAAGAACAGCAATATCAGGTTTTATATCTTTAGATGACAATACCATAAGTCACACTACAGTCTAATTCCTGGGGATTGATAGCTGGACTTAATTGTCTAAGATTAGGTCAAAGAATGTCCTCCGTTCATCTGTACAACTATACAAGGAGTAGTTACCAGTAAATACCTTAAACTTTCATTATTATTATTTGGCAAGCAATTTTTCAGACTTTTGGAAGAATACTTCTGAGTATTATTACCAAAGTCAGTGGAACTATTTGCAGAGTTCTCATTAAGTCAGTGGGACTACTTGTAAGGACTGGAGCTACCCAGGATAAGAAAATATACAGAAATCTAGCTAATTTATAATTTGCAAGCACCACTACTATTCTCTAATATTTTACTGTAATATTTTACCCCACATGGAAGAGAAGCTTCTTTTTTTCTATGACTTTTTCTATGAATATATGTTCCAGTAGCAATGCTAAGTGCTCTGTAAACACCTTCAACAGGATCAGAGTGGGAGGCAAAATAAAGTAGAATCTCAGTATAGTTGAGCAGAGCAGGATCTTTTCTGGTATCAGCAAATAAACTGAAAAAAAACTATAAAAGGACAAAAATATGTAAATTAATTTCTACAAGTGGCATTTAATCAAATACAAATCAAAGGCTGTAGAGAAAAGGATGAAATGAAGTACTGACCGCTGATAAGTGATATTATCTTTAAAAATGTGTTGAGGCTGTGTAAATCAAGATAAACCAGAAGTGTGTCTGAGTCATTCAAGGAAACGAAAATTGTAGTATTTTCTTTTCTAGAGTGAGGACTTTCATAGAACAAGGAGAAATTCATAAAATCTTGTATCATGACAAATAGGTCCAAAATACTGAAGGACAATACCTAGATTTCTTTCTACATTATTTCTAACTTTGAGTTTTTTATATATGGAAATGATATTCTGAAGCACCACCTGACCTCAAAAGCCACTGAAACATTACTGCAGTTATGGAAAAAAAAAAGAGACCCAAGGAACTTCAGAATGAGACCTCTCAGATTAGAATAGTGAGTGGTCTCTTCAAAATACCTATGTTTTTAAAGTTACCTTTATGAGATGTCCTAGCCTATCTAAAGGCAAAGGTTCTGTGCAACTTTTTGTTATGCTTAGATCTTCATTTCCATTAAACCATGAGCCAACCTGATAAAGAAAAAAAAAAGAATTTATTTATTTTCACACCTTAAAATAAAGTGGTCTTTATGCTCTATAATTGTTTAACAGCCAGAATACTAAGAGCTTAATTCCTGGATTTAATCAAGCTGAATTTGTTATTAATATGCAATGACATCAGAATAATTAGGTAGCTGTTTGCGTTTTGTAACAGATACTTTGGGAATTACTGAAAATGGAGTAGGATAAAAGTGACTCTATGCTCTTGAAAAAGGTGAAAATGAACTTGGTAGTTGTAAAGTTACACTGTCCAAGAAGGAGAATATGATGCAGAGTTTTTATGTGTGTTCTGGTTTCTTCCTATTAGGGTATCCTTTGCTACCCCATAGCTTTTGTCCTAACACACAGGAAATATCCCACATCAGCCAGATCTTACCTTCTAAAACAGGATGGCCATGACCAGACTGCCTGCAGAAAAACTCACTTGCTTGGAAGTGGCCCATGTTAAACCATGCCAGGTGGTACAAACAATGTCACGGTATGGACAATTTGAGTACCATTCCCTGGGGATGTTCCCTAGCACTGTGTAGTTTACTAGTACAGGTCCAGATAGAGGGGCCAGCTGGGGCACTTCAAATTCCCAGTGGAAGGTTCTTCCTGTTATTCTCACTGAATGTTGCTTGTCATTGTTTCTTGTTAAGAGAGTAAAATAAAATAAAGTTTCATGACATTTTGAATGCATGTAAGTCTCAGTATTAAACAGAGAATAAAGTTTGTTTCCACTTTTATTGAAAGATTTTAACATTCAAAAAAATCTCAGTATATTCCCTATTAGATTAATAGACTAATATGGAAGATTTCAAATAATTGGAAATCTTCATGAATCACACATGTTAATGAGAGATGTAATAGTCTTTCAGTGTAGGCATTAAGTTAAAATATTGTAACAAAGTTATAAATTTCATTAGCAACATCCTTTTCCACATTTCAGGTGAATTACTACATTCTTCATTATATAAAATATTGCATTATTATTATTATGTGTTTTCTTTACAAAGCAAGACAATGAAATAGGACAAAACAGGAAGTTCCAAGAGATTTTCAGAAAGGAAAAGAAATTAGTAAAGCTAGGTTTCTGCTTTTTCCCCATGTGAGTTAGCTGAGAAAACTGAGCAAATTAATAGCAAGAAAAAAGACTTCATGTTGTCTTTGAGATCCTTTACCAGAAATATATCAGATGATATAATTATAATTATAATATCAAAGATAACAATTGCTGAATAATCATTTTACTAACTCTCTGCTACTGTTCTTTCCTTAATTTTATGGACTGCACTGACTCATTAATTCTTTAGTGCATCATGTTCCACTGACTCAATTCTTTCTGGGGTGCCATGTCGCCATAAGACTTTCTTTTCAAGGCCCAGGATAGTGTTCCGGGCAGTGGCATGGGGCATCAGATATGTTTCCAGCCATCCAGTGGTTGCTTCCACCCTGGTGAGCACATTCGAGCCCCGTTGTGTAATCAGTGTGACCCACTTACTCCACGTAGCGTCAGGTGCATGATGTGTAGAGGAGACCCTCCCTTTGAACATCCAGCCCAGCATGGGCAGTCGGGGTGCCAGGAGGAGCTGTGCTTCAGTACCAACCACTTCTGAAGCAGCTCGCACCCCTTCATATGCTGCCAATATCTCTTTTTCAGTTGGAGTATAGCGGGCCTCGGATCTTCTGTATCCCCGACTCCAAAACCCTAGGGGTCGACCTCGAGTCTCTCCTGGTGATTTCTGCCAGAGGCTCCAGGTAGGGCCATTCTCCCCGGCTGCAGTGTAGAGCACATTCTTTACATCCTGCCCTGCCCGGACAGGCCCAAGGGCTACTGCATGAACTATTTCCCGTTTAATTTGTTCAAAGGCTTGTCGTTGCTCAGGGCCCCATTTGAAATCATTCTTCTTTCGGGTCACTTGGTAGAGAGGACTCACGATCTGACTGTAATTTGGAATATGCATTCTCCAAAAACCCACAACGCCCAAGAAAGCTTGTGTTTCCTTTTTGCTTGTTGGTGGGGACATAGCTGTTATCCTGTTGATCACATCCATTGGGATCTGAGGATGTCCATCTTGCCATTTTATTCCTAGAAACTGGATCTCCTGTGCAGGTCCCTTGACTTTACTTTGTTTGATGGCAAAACTGGCCTTTAGAAGGATTTGGACTATTTTCTCCCCCTTCTCAAAAACTTCTTCTGCTGTATCCCCACACACGATGATGTCATCAATATACTGCAGATGTTCTGGAGCTTCACCCTGTTCCAGTGCAGTCTGGATCAGTCCATGGCAAATGGTAGGGCTGTGTTTCCACCCCTGGGGCAGTCGATTCCAGGTGTACTGGACGCCCCTCCAAGTGAAAGCATCTTCCTTGAAGGGACACCTTTCCTTTGTGCCTGACAGGAGTCGCCTCCAGAGGCTAAGGACTTGTGCTCCTTTTCCAATTGCTTTTTCAATACCCCCTTCCCTAGAAAGGGATCCCAGCTGTTTGGCTTCCTTACCCTCTAATTCCAGGCTACTGGCCCTGTTGTCCCAGCATCGGAGCAGCCAGGTGACAATGTGCTCACCTGGACGACGGCTGAAGTCTTTTCGCGTATCTCACAGCTCACTCAAGTATAAGGATCGGGTGGTTTCCGTCTCATTTACAAGTTCTTCCTCCTCCTCTCCTTGTGATGGCCCTACTTTTTCATCATTCCTTTCTAAACAATCTGACTTTCGCTTCCAAGATTTCTTCTTGTGTGTGGGGGCGACTGATACGAACACAGGTTGGTGCTCTGGTTCATCTGCAGTGCCTTTCATTTGTGTTTGAGTAGCCACGGTGCCTGTCGTGGGGGTTGGAGTAACTGCAATGCCTGTTGCCGAGGTTGGAGTAGCCACAGTGCTTGTCGCCAAGGTTGGAGTAACCGCAGTGCCCGTCGCGGGGTTGGAGTGGCCGCAGGGCCCATCGCAGGGCTTGATCTCTGCATGATATTCTTAAATAGTTGTTTAACCCTAAACAAGACCTGAACCGCATTCAGGAAACATAGCAGGAGGAGGATGCTGCTTTGAATATCCCAAGGATATTCAAAATTCTCAAAAGCTGTTGTAACTAGCCTGAAGGAGAAAGGGATGGTGAAGGAGCGGGGGGAAGTGTCCCCCTCTGTCTCCTCAATAGATAGTTTCTCCAAGGAGAAGAGGTAAAAAGTGTAATTATTAATAGTTTCTGAGAAATGGCTCCCGAAGCTCCCAAAGTACGGGGATGACGGCAGTGCTGAGTACAATCTCATGACCGATAATTTTATCATACCATAAGCCAGTGTTACACAGTACAGCAAAGCGATAACTTTAATCCAGCTCTGAGAGGTGACAAACAGCACCACAGGGAGTGCATACGGCAAGTAAGGTGTTACATAGCACAGCTCTGAGAACAAGCACAACAACTCTGAGAGCAAATGAATCAACATTGCAACCAGTGACTATTAAACTAATATAACGAATGCTTATCACAAATTTGTTTTAACACACTCTGGTCAGATCTGTCGTTATCTCAGCCCTTCGAGCCCCATGTTGGGTGTCAAAAAGGACTGTCGTGGTTTAACCCCAGTTGGCAGCTAAACACCACACAGCCGCTCGCTCATCCTCCCCTGCCCCAGTGGGATGGGGGAGAGAATCGGAAAAAAAAAAAAAGTAAAACCCATGGGTTGAGATAAAGGCAGTTTAATAGGACAGCAGAGGAAGAGAAAATAATAATAATAATGATGATGAAAGAATATACAAAACAAGCACAGTAGGCACATAACTTAGGTGCTCAAGAGAATGTTATGGGAACCTCCAAAGGTTATCTGAAGCAACTCAGTTCAACAGTCTGCACTGCTCTGAAGATTTTTCTCTACAACCGATTCATATTGCAAATAAAAGTTGTAATGACTGTCACCCATATTTCATGTTTGAAAATATGACCAAAACTTTCTTCACTTAAAAACCTCATGTATATCTGCTGTGTATGAGATCCTACAGTTCATTTTACTGACAGTACTATGGTTTGGAATTTTTGCATATGCAGTTATGAGAATAACAGGAACAGAATTTTTCAGACTTAAGTAAAATTTAATTCTCTAATTTCAGATTTATTGATGAGGAACATCTGAATTGTTTTTATTGCAATGTTTGTTTGTCATAGTTTCAGCTGGGATAGAGGTCCCATTTATATAGTTCTTTTCTGCAAAAGGAGCTTCAGCTGTGGAGTTACCTGTGTGTTTATGAACTTTTTAGTCCTTTTTAGTCTTTAAGCAACTGCATGTTACTGTAGGTTCAGAGTCATCACTCTCATGGAAGTTTGGAAGAACCAACAGGGGGCAGGTCTATAAACAAATGAGTGTACACCGTTGCATATTTACTCTCATTGACTGAATGTGAGCCAGTTCCAATCCTGAAGTGAGTAAATGAATTGTTCAGTTAATATTATTTTTTAACTAGGATTCCGTGTTAAAAATGTGCATTCCCAGTCTGCATTTCTTGTAACCTTTAGTTTATTTTTAAACTCTCCATTTCAGTAAAAATTACCACATCAATAGACAAATAGATGCAGATAAACCTGCACATTTTGTGGGTTTTCTGGCTTTGCAGAATGTGTTTCTTTGCAAGTGTGGGGTGGGGTAGGGGTCGGCAGGCACTGATGGAAGTTTTAAATTAATCAAAGTAGTTCTGAAACTGACATGCTTCTGGAATAACACAGCCTCTATTTAATTTTTGAAAAAAACTAATACTAAGTGATTTGAAAATCAACTGCAATAAAGATTCTATGAAATTTATTTAAAACAGTTTGAAAATTATTTTTGTATCACCAAATACAAACTGACAGAACTGTAGAACTTTTGTGTATACATGTGCACACATATATATGTACGTGTGTATATATATGGCTAGTACACATTAAAAGAGTGAACCAGCAGTCATCCTAAGTATGATTAAGAATGCAAATTAAAAGTAAGTGAAAATTTAATGAGCAGAATTAGGAGAACTTTGCTAAAAGAAGAAAAATGTATTCTTAATATTCTTTCATGAAACTTGCGTCCTGAAAAACCTTGCTGAACTATGTGATGACTTAAATAGAAGCTGTCTTTAAAGAAAAGAATGGATCAAAGAATTTTATAATTTTCCATGTATTCAAGGTCTGAAAAACAATCTTCATTTGCAAAAATTCCTTATTGGAAAAATTCTAGAAATATTTAATAAAAGTAGAGCTGGTGAGCTCAAACTAAAATACTTATTTCTGTTTGGGGCAAATTTTTTGTCTTATAGATACAGTGCCAAACAAGTTAATAGTAGTCAAAGTGCTCACAGAATAGTTTCTTTAGAACAGGAAGGATTTTCACTTGGAATTAATTTATGTGGAAAGTAGGAAATGAAAGTAAAAAGTAAGCTTAATTAGCCTGATTTGTGTAACTATGGATAAGATAGATATTAGGCCTTCAATTTCCCGAAGACAATTTTCACTAGAAAGCACCCTCAAAAAGCAGAACATTTAAAGTTCAGACTGAATTTCTGAATGTGAATAAATCCAACAATACATCATTCAATTCAGAGAGTTTGACAAAAGAGTATTATTCAAAAGAGAAAATAATTATAAACTGTATATAGTATTCCTGTGTAACAAAGCCTGATCCAGCTACATCAAAAGACTTNGTTGTGCTGCTGCTAGCAAGAATCTGCGCCAGTCAGTAAGTTCTGAGTTCACTGTGAATGCAGATGCCAGATTTTGTAACTATAAAAATAATAAATATTGTCAAATATGCATGCATAAACATACACTTTCTATATACTATGTATCCTTAGGTCTTTTTCCTGTTTAGGATGGACAAGGTTCTGCAGTGAGATTTCAAAGATGTATAAAGGACAGGGAGTTCTTTCTACTACTCCTTTGTCTGCTTCGATGCAGTTATACCAATACATTTGTGAAATTTACAGCTTATAGTTACTTTACAGTCTTTCCAATGCAAGTGCAAGCATAGTTCTACTTAGTAAATAAGAGCCTTTATGTGGCAAAACCACTGATCTTTTTCCCACAGCCCTCAAATGCTTGTGCCCCACGTCCTCATGACAGAAGCATCTGTGGTTCATCCCAAACCCTTGGAACACTGCTTCCCTCAAACATAAACATAAAATAACTACCCTTTTGCCTTTTCTCCCTGTACAGTAAACAGCTGAGTCCTGAGGGAGAGCAAGATCCTTACAAATTAGGACCAAGACTCTGTTTTCATTCAAAATGCATGGCTAGCTCTGTATCACTAAATAAAACAGGCCACAGACCACTGTCTGTCACTGAGGCCAATTGGCACATGCAGTTGGTATCCATCTAAATAAATACTCTGACTCCCTAAATAGGGGTCTATATCTAAGCTGCCTGTGAGATAACAGTATGTGCTAACCCCTGAACCATGCTCCATCTGGGAGAGCACTAGGAATTGAACTGAAAATTTAGCAGCATGAGTACAAAATCTAGTAAATGCTTGGGCCTGTGCCTTGGCCCTATTTTGCTTAGTCTTACAGGTGTCCACCATGTGGCTTTTCTCTGCTCCAGCATTATTTTCAGTTAGAAAAAAGTAGTAGTAGAAAAGCTGCTTTGCAGCTTGCCACATGTCTTTTTACCACTGAAGACGTAGTACATGGATAGCAGGGGGGGGTTCAGAACACAAATAAGGGAATATATGTAAGATCTCCTGACACAGCATTGGGAAGGCAGTATCAGATGGAGAGAAAAAAACTGGCACAGTTCATTTCTGCACTGTTGGTGTGGTGAGAGCCTACTATGTACCTCTATACTATATTCTCCCCCACATCCAGATTTTCTTGTCAAGGGAAGTGTCTGCTTTGCTCCAGACTGGAGTTTGAGAAGGAAGCAATGTGTTTATAGGAATAAGGGCCTGGGGCAACACAGAGTGAGACAATTTGATANGGGGGTTCAGAACACAAATAAGGGAATATATGTAAGATCTCCTGACACAGCATTGGGAAGGCAGTATCAGATGGAGAGAAAAAAACTGGCACAGTTCATTTCTGCACTGTTGGTGTGGTGAGAGCCTACTATGTACCTCTATACTATATTCTCCCCCACATCCAGATTTTCTTGNCAAGCTATTCTGAAATGGTGAGTTCAGTTCAGAATAGCTTGTGCAGAATAAACGTATACCTTAGCTTATGCTTCATTCATTTCCTTTTGTATGCAAGTTCTTGCTTTCACTATAAATTTAAAAGTTTCATTTTAAAATGGTGCTTTTAAGGAAACTTTTTAAGGAAATTCTTTTATTAAAATAAAAATAGCACTTATAAGTACTAAAAGTTCTCAAAGAATAAAGAACAGGCTACATGCACATGTGCTCTATTAATAAACTGAATGTTTGACTCATAGTTTTCCCCATATAATTAATTTCCTGTGCTAAGATTAGATTTTTATATACTGATGATGACAGCTGTGCCTAGTTTTCACTAAAGTCAGTGGAAATCCATCACTCAGCAACTTTAAAATGGTTTACTCATGCAATTAATCTGTGTGAAGAATATTTGAATAAAGCTGTTTCCCTCATGTAAAATCCAATTAAAATCTTAATGTGAATCATGGCTTACTGTCAGAAATATCAAAATATGCCAAAACAAGTAAACCTTTTCCCATAGGCTTATCAGCAACATCTGAAAGTAAAATGAATCAGAGAATTCAGTGATGGAAGATTTGGAAAGACTAAATTATAATTTTTCATGTTCCTAAATTTGAAAATCTTGGATAAATAAGTTTAAGGTCATACAGCTCCAGATTTTATTCTCCTATCTTAGAACAAAGAACATAAACAGTCTTATTTTAACTCCTGGAAGTGAATTTTCGATGGTGTCTAAGGAACTGATATAATTTGAAAATTATAAATAAATATAGTGTTGACATAGCATTTAATTTCTGGCACAGTGGATTCCAGAATCTTTCTCTAGCAAAGCAGAATAATTTTAAGGAAAAACTGATAATGCCATATAGTCATAGTAAGGACAATGCTGCATCTTCTACACAAATCAATACTTCAGTTGAAATGAAAATAGGTGTTAACTTATATCTGGAAGTGTTAAGTTCATCCATGCATCAGGAAGGCAATTTGTTGCAAGATTCAAATTAATAAAGTCAATAAAAATGTCAATAAATACTTTCTTTTGTATAAAACCTAATAAAAAAGTCAATATAAAAATATATTTACCATTTTAAATAGACTTCTTTTGCTAAAGGAAATATTTTTTTATTTTAATGGCCATATGGAAAAATTATTTTTGCTATTATGTACTATTGATACTGGTAATATCTTTCAAGCCAAACATAAAATTTTCACATTTAAAATAAATCATGTGTGGCTTGTCTAATAACAAAATGTCAAATATTCCAATACACTGCAATTCTTTTGATACTTGTCCTGATTTCCATTGTGATCACTAACCCATCCTCACACAGTCTACACTGACAGTTAATGAGTAGTTCACAAATACCAATCATACACAGAATGAATACCTACCAACCTTTTCTTTCACTGTGCCCTATTTTAATCAGTCATGAATCTATCTCTACTCTTGAAAGCAAGTGTATGTTAGAGAACAGGATGGAAAACACAGAGCATTGTCTGTTAAACTTTGAAACAAAATTGAATTGCTTAAAAAGCTTCTCAGAATTGGCTTGTGGGAGTTATAAATAACTCCGTCAATTTTATTTTAAAGAAATCATAAGATAAAAATAAATAAGTGCAACAAAACCTATTTGTTTTTTTAAATAGGTATGAATTTGCTTATAAGAAAATTGAAACTTCAAACTTCATGCACAGTATTAAAACACAAAATGATGTATACCAAAATATAACAGACAGATATGAGTCTGTTCATTCAGGATTCACTGCAAAACCTCTGCAGTAAAGATAAAAAATGTAAAATAAGTTTCAAAGGATCTAAATTTTGAGAGACAAAACTGATTTGGTCAGGTTATGATCAATTCCATAGTGTCAAAACAGTAAGTTTTCAGATTACCTTTAAAAGTCAGCACAATCAGTGAAATACTGGAAGGACTTACTTTTTTTTTTTTTCCTCATTACAGCCAAACTTCTCGTCCTTTTGACAAGGCACAGTTGTGCACATTCTATGGCTAGCAAACTTTTTTCTTTGAAGTGGAACAAGGAAGTGAAATTTGTTAAGTTTATGAAGAAAGATTTGAGTGGTAGGAATATTAAGAATGTGTTTGAATGTTAATTTCATAATGTCAGTATTCAAAATCAAGTTGCCAATTTGAATTAATAGGTCTACAATCTCTGTAGACCTGTTTGCCTCCAATCAGGAGAAACAGGAGTAATGCTCTCAGCACATCTTAATACAGCAGAGAAACCCTATTTGTATATAAGCTTGGAGAGAAGAGGAAAAAAATAGATTTGGGAAGCTTAAAGTCTGTTGGGACAGGAAGAAAGAAGGGAGAAACACCTGGACTTGGAGCCTTATGTCCTACCATAAATTTCAGCATGAAAGCAAAAGCTGAGAAAAAATACTGGCAGACTGATAACACTGCTCTGATGTCACCTCTTGAAGGTTTTTGAGTTATCTACTTTGAGAAAGAAAACCTTTTAAAAATCATGTGAGTTTACTGAAGCACCTTGGATTGCTGATTTAATAATTTAAAGGTAACCAGAAACTTGTATTTTGATGAGAACTTCAAGCCACAAGAATCAGATGATTTCCATAAGACACAATAAAGCCTACATCACAGAAGTATCATTATTGGGAGACTTCATAGAAGATTCAATAAACCAGGTAACTTTTTACTGGTTCATGGGGAGAACAGTCTATGGTCCACTAAGGAGGCAGTGAAAACTTTAACAGGAAAAGTTTTTACATCTTATTTGCAGTCTCAAATTGTCTAGTGCTTTATCATGAAAAGCCCAGCTATCATAATTTTTATTTCATATTTTACTAATAATTTCCCTTTCCACATCTGATCCGTAGTACTCTGGCAATCTAACTTCTTTCTTTCACATTATCTTATATTTTAAACTGTTCAATTCCTACTATGATTTCCCTATATGACAATAAAAAATACTGTTCCTGTATTTCCTATGAGTTTCTGGCTTCCTAAAACCTAATTGAATTTTGGTTTTCTGCACAAAATTCTAAAATGATACTAATATCCTCATGTCACTTTTTGTGAGGCTACATGTCTTCAGAAACATACCTAAAAGGTATTTCAGGGGAAAGGAAATTAAAGAAATTGAATCAAGAGATAATGTCTGAAATGGGATTAAAGGATTGGAGTCTAAAACATTAATCATTATTTATAGAACTTTGATTGGATTGTAGAACATGCTAGAACATAGTTTACAGGTAAGTTTGACCTTAGCTGATGTAAGCTAATGCCAAACATGAATTATTGTGAGATATTTAAGCACTGTCAAGTGATCTGCAGGGTCTACCCATTTTTCTTACTCTGTGGTAAATGTAAAGAAACTCCCCTCTCTTTCATTCAGAGCTAAGCTACTTTCTATCTATTAATTATAGAATTGCTGATGTGCCGTACAGTAATTTCTTTTACTTTACTACCTCCTCCTGAAACATCTGATGTGGGACAATTCCCAAGTGTCTTTAAAAAGGTATAATAGTTCAAAAACTTCTCCTCCTCATGACATGAGGAATGAGGAAGTCTCAGAGGGAGAGACGAAATCCCTCATAAGCATATAAAAAAAGATATCAAATAACTGTCCTCAATGTATTTTTAGATATTTTGTTTAGATTTAATATATTTGGTTTTATATTATAGATTGGATTATATTACAAGACAAAAGGTGATTCATCAGTTTAATTCAGGGGTTGCCAATGCCACAGAACTGCTTTATAATCATGGAGAGATGCTATGGGTGGGCAGGTACACAGATGGTGCTGAGAAAATACTGGTGTCTGCAAATGGGGCTCTGCAAGTGGTAAAAGGAAATAATGTCCTCTGGGAAAGAATGGAAAAATAATTCCCAGAATTGGCTTTGTCCATTTGTCCACCTAACAAGACTGGTTTCAAAACACGTATGTTCTTTACAAAATCTTCTTAAGTCAAAAAAAAAAAAACAACCCAAAAGCCCAACAGGTTTTTGTTGAATGATGTAGAAGACTGAATAGAAAATTAAATTATTAAATGTGTAGAAACACTTTTAATTAGAAGGGATAGCAAGCATTTTGGAAGAAGAATCAGAATTCAAAAAGATTTTGAAAAACTGGAGAGATGGTCAAGACCAGTAAGTAAATTTCACTGGAAACAGATCAAAGTGCTTTGAGGAAATAGACTGCACAAATTAATATGCTTATTACATTGCAGATAAAACCAAGATCAGCTTGTTTAGTAAGGGATGAAGATGAACCAGGGCCATCATGAGAACAGGAGGAAGAGGCAGAACCCATAAATGAGATGGTAACCACCCGATCCATATCCCTGAGTGAACTGCAAGATATGCAAAAAAAAAGTCGTCGCCCAGGTGAGCACATTGTCACCTGGCTGCTCTGATACTGGGATAACAGGGCTAGTAGCCTGGAATCAGAGGGCAGGGAAGCCAAGCAGCTGGGATCCCTTTCTAGGGAAGGGGGTATTGACAAAGCTATTGGAAAAGGGGCACAAGCCCTCAGCCTCTGGATGTGACTCCTGTCAGGTGTGAAGGAAAGGTATCCCTTCAAGGACGATGTTATATGTCACCCAGGCAAGTGGACCACCATAGAGAGAGGTATCCAGTACCTGAGGGAATTAGCCGTGCTGGAGGTGATTTATAGTGACCTGAACAATGAGCACTTATCCAAAGATCCAGATGAAGTCCAGTGCACACAACCCATGTGGCAGAATTTTGTACGGAGCGCACCATTGTCGCATGCCAACTCATTGGCAGTAATGATCAGGAAAGACTGAGAGGAACCAATGGTGGATGAATTGGCTGGCCAACTCCGGCAATACAAAGAAAGTCTCTCTTCCTCCCTACGGGCCTGTGTCTCGCCTGTGGAAAAACTGTCCCAAAAACTGTCCCGAGTGTTCCAGCAACTCAAAGAGGATATGTCCTACTCCCCACCTATACGGACAAGTATCTCAGCCATTAGGAGTAAGTGTCCCTCTAACCGAGAGAGAGGATATAGTGGATACACACCACAGGGCACCGTGAAGTGAATAATGAATACTATGACCAGGTTTAGAGGGGCCCTGCCTCCATCCAGGTGGAGGAAAGGGACAACCGGGTTTACTGGACTATGTGGATTCGATGGTCTGGCACCACAACTGCCCGTGCTGGGCTGGATGTTCAAAGGGAGGGTCCCCTCTACACATCATGCCACTGATGCTACATCGAGCAAGTGGGTCGCACTGATCACACAACAGGCTCGAATAGGAAACCCCAGTCGCCCAGGAATCTTGGAAGTGATCATGGACTGGCCAGAAGGCAAAGATTTTGGAATATCACCAGAGGAGGAGGTGACACGTGCTGAGGAGGCCCCACTGTATAATAAACTGCCAGAAAATGAGAAGCAATATGCCCTGTTCACTGATGGGTCCTGTCGTATTGTGGGAAAGCATCGGAGGTGGAAGGCTGCTGTATGGAGTCCTATACGACAAGTCGCAGAAAATGCTNAAACAACCAGCAGGTGGATCAGGCTGCTAAGATTGAAGTGGCTCAGGTGGATCTGGACTGGCAACATAAGGGTGAATTATTCATAGCTGGGTGGGCCCATGACACCTCAGGCCATCAAGGAAGAGATGCAACATATAGGTGGGCTCGTGATCGAGGGGTGGACTTAACCATGGACAGTATTGCACAGGTTATCCATGAATGTGAAACGTGCTGCAATCAAGCAAGCCAAACGGTTAAAGCCTCTCTGGTATGGGGGACGATGGCTGAAATATAAATACGGGGAGGCCTGGCAGATTGATTATATCACACTCCCACAAACCCGCCAAGGCAAGCGCTATGTGCTCACCATGGTGGAAGCAACCACCGGATGAAACATTGAAAACACAATTTTTTAGTTTTAGTTGTTTTAGTTGTTGCTAAGTAGTGCTTACCCTAGTCAAGGACTTTCTTTTTCAGCTTCCCATGCTCTGCCAGGTGCACAAGAAGCTGGGAGGGGGCACAGCCAAGATAGTTGATTCAAATTGACCAAAGGGGTATTCGATACCATATGACGTCATGCTCAGTATATAAACTGGGGGGAGTTGGCCGGGGGGCAGCGATCGCTGTTTGGGGACTGGCTGGGCATCGGTCGGCGGGTGGTGAGCAATTGCATTGTGCATCACTTTTTTTGTATATTTTTATTATTATTATCATCATCACTATTATTATTATTTTCCCTTCCTTTTCTGTCCTATTAAGCTGTCTTTATCTCAACCCACGAATTTTACTTTTTTTTTCCTTTTCTCTCCCCCATCCCACTGGGGAGGAGGAGAGTGAGTGAACGGCTGTGTGGCGTTTAGCTGCCTGCTGGGTTAAACCGCAACAGTCATTAATGATTTCACTTTAGATTTCTTTTGATATAAATCATTGCTTTTGCTTGATGGTAAAAATATATTCTGCTGGTATGCTTTTCTTTGATTGGAAATTATCAAGTAGAAAGTTGCATTTAGAACATGTAGAAAGTGCCAAACTATGAAATCAGAAACTTCTCTGAACAGTTCTCATTCTCAGCTCCTAGGTTAAAAATCAAGAGACAGCATTCTTATTCCATCCCTCACTGAAACATTTTTACGGGTGGGGGGGGGT